>BMAO01013238.1:0-16315 GCA_019973975.1 Trichonephila clavata | reverse complement strand
TATATCTAATGGATTTTAGATATTCTATCCATTACTTTCAATAGGATTTTGTAAAAGAGGGGGGATGTTGGCTGGCCAAAAAGCATGTTTAACCTCACTTTTATATAAAATATTTTTATATACATAAGAGTTGTCCTATGTGTGTGTCCTCAATGTTTATAATACTGCATCATCCATATATTTTAATATATGGATGTATATTTGTATGTATATATATTTTAAAATTTTTAATTTTCATACTTTCTAATCTTTTCTAAAATATCATGTCGGGCTTATTTTTCAATTTCGGTGTTTTTTTGTTTCAGTTTTAGTGATGATGCATAAATATATATATAATATACATACACTCACTTCCAAAAGTTAAGCACGAAGATGTAAAATGCAAAGAAATCAACAAATACTACTTTGATTGACAAAAAATTTGGCAGTTAAGTAGCATATATATTTATGCATAAAACAAAATCAATAATTATATACAGAAATGAAAACAGTATTATATTTTTGTAAGTTATCAGATAATATCATACTGGAGACTTAAAGTGAAAATAAACAGCATAAAATGAAAAAGGACATTAATAGGTATGTGACCCCCCCCCCCCTCATCTGTATGCAAAGTTTACACCTTCTGACCATGCTTTTCAATTAGGTGGTCAACCACCGCAGAATTAAGCAATCGCCATTCTTCTTGTAGAGCAGTTTCCAGCTCAATAAGAGTGGCTGGAAGTGGGAAACGTGAAGAGACAGCACCACCGAGAGCATCCCAAATATTTTCAATGGGATTATGGTCGGGCGAATGTACTGGCCACACCATACGCACAGTCCCTTCACTCTCCAGATAGTCATCGACGATGTCAGCTCTATGGGGAAGTGCGCTATCGTCCATTAAACAAAAACAGGGCCAATTGCTGCAGCGTACAATCTCACAATGGGCTCTAGGACTTCATCTCGATACCGGACAACCGTCACAGAACCCCATTTAAGGACGTGCAGTCGGTGCGGTATCCTAATGAAATCCCTGCCCTCACCATAATGCTTCCGCCTCGGAATGCGTGATGCTTGGTGATGTTTTGGGGCTGATTGCGTGTTCCTTGTTTACGCCATATCCTTATACGCTTGTCATCTGGCTCGAGAGCAAATCTTGATTCATCAGTAAACATGACATTGCCCCAGTCAGACACAGTCCAATTGCGATATTACTGGCACCACTTTAATCGTGTATCTCTTGATTGGACGGATAGAGGAACACAAACTCGAGGTACCCGGGTATGCAGCCCATTCATATGTAATCTTCGGCGTACAGAAGCTGCAGATATAGCCTTACCAATGGACCGCTGTCACCATATATGTCACACGTGAGGAGGTCGCTCTGCGATTCCGCTTGGCTACAATAGCAATATATCGATCTTCCGCGGGGGTTGTAACCCTTGGGTGACCGCCTACGGGCCTTCCGTCAACTGTCTGTGTGGTTTCTAATTGTTTCTATAAACGTGAAATTACAGAATGATAACGCCGAAGAAAAAGAGTAACATCTGTGATGGACTGTCCTGCTTCAATGCGCCCCACAGCACGCCAGCACTCAGAATCTTCCATTCGATTTCTGGAAGTCATAGAAACACGTATGTCTTGAAAACAAAATGTACGAAAGTTTTAAACACCTTCTATCAGCACTTACAATCAACTTCTGTAACCCTTCATAAAGCTGGCTTCTTATAAGACTGCCTTTTCTGCATATTTCTTGACATGAAAGCACGATTGGCTGTTACCTAACATATTTGTATACTTCTATATACCTCTGCAGAGAATTGTATCCTCTTCAATTCTGATTGGAATTCGCATCTTCCGGAAATTAGCATTTTCTTCACCGTGTTTAACTTTTGGAAGTGAGTGTATATACCTACACACACGCTCTCGTACATAAACACTGCCTCAAACACACTCACACATATTATTCCTACTGCAAAATGACCGCTTTAATGAAGCAAAATATGGATCAAAAATTGGTCAAAGACTTGAATATATTTCTTATTTATTAAATTTGTTAAATCGTATAAACTGTGAAAATGCCGTTTGAAATCAGAAGACCCTAATGAGCTAAGAAAAGCAAACTTATAAAAATAAATTTATTGAATATTGTCGTTTCATAAAAGCATCTTTATTTCGTGAGATGAACATATTGAGGAATGCAAATGAAAAATATTGGTTCTCGATAAAAATGTTAAAATATCTCAAAAAGGAGGTTGTGTTCAAGGTAATTATGGCACACTGGACGCTTTCCTAGTTGGACCAATTCCAAATCTACTTCTCACCGATTTAATGAGTTTGGTAAATTGTTGTAAAATAAATAAGGGAAGCCGAAAATTAGGTGATAAATTTCGCGGCCCCTTCTTTTTAATTAAGAGTATCTTTTCAACCTAAATAAATAAATAAAAATACGGAATATATACGTTAATGAAATATCAAGGGATTAAAATTTGCTCATTGTTTTACATACATTATAAAACTACAACACGAAAAACTGCCAGGAAGGAAAAATGAATTTAGTCTCGTAAAGAATTTTTTTCATTTAGGGAAAAAAAAACTTATTTGAATAATATTAACTGTAATTACAACTTAACCAATTTTCTTCGAAAACATTGCTGGTGTTAGAAATATATATATATATATGCGTTTAGCTTAAAACTAAATTGATGTTTTTTAGTAAGTATATATTTGATAATAAATTCGTAATTTGCTATTTTTACAACTTTTTTCTTATCTATTAGCTTATTTCTACATTAAATTTATTTCTTCGTTTTATTTCATACTTAAAAGATAAAACAAATGTTGCAAAGCATAAAAATTAATTTGACACGAAAATTTATTTTATCACTAGCATTTGATAGTAAAATGATAAAAGCAAAGGAATTTAAGTCTCTTTATTTAATGAAATAAAAATATTTTTATTAAAACTATTTTTAAAATGTTTTTGTGAAAGTTAGCTAAAAATATTTCTATTAAAATTTGGTATTATTTTTCTTACATAAACTTTTACACTCATGTTCATAAATTAAGGATAATTCAGAATCTTACGGAAATTGAACTCTAGAGTAAAAATTTCACTTGTAGAATTATTACATACATTTACAAGATTAATATGCAAATTACAGAAAGTCATCAGATGGTGCCGATAGAGAGCTTTAGCTTGCAGTCTGATTCACCTCGGTCTTTCATATAGCGAACGCTGGGTACCTATTACCACCAAGACAACAGCAATAAACGTCACCGTTACGGTGGTGCAAGATTGCTCATTTGAAGGGAATAACACTGGGCTTTAGAGGAAAAAGGCGTATTCATTTCAAAATCATTACAGGCAAAATATAGAGGGGCATTATTCTGAAACAACGTGTACTTTTGCTTAAGGATGCCATGAGCCCAGATTTGTGTTTATGAATGACAACGCCCGTCCTCTCTCTCTCACCAATCAAACATCGTAAACATTTGTCATCAATCTGAGGAGACTTCCCGCATGGAGTGGCCAGCATTCTCACCTGACTTAAATCCGACAGAGCATGTGGGGGACATATTTGGCGACGAGTTGCACACCGTCAGCCACCTCCTACATGAGTACCTGAACTTCCGATAGTATTGCTTGCTGAGAGGAGTTATCTTCCCCAAAATCAGTTTAATAATTAGATAAGCAGCCAATCTAGGCGTTGTACGAACTGTATTTCATCGCATGGAAGACATACAATGTATTAACGATCATACGAGCATTGTAATATTAAGTTTTGTAAAGGGAATATTTTTTATAATTGCTCCAGAGGGCAAAAATGGTAGTTTTTATAAATGATATCATACATACACCATCTTTTTTTGTTTAATCAATGAACTTTCTGAAATGTAGCCTTTGTTTTGTTTCTTAACCTTTATTTGCCAAAGCTAACATTATCCATAATTTATGAACGTGAAAGTAAAAGACAAGTTAAAAAGTAATTAATAGGAATAAATGAAATTTACAGAATTAATTTTAATAAGTTTATTGTCATTAACAAATTTTTCAAGAGTATATTAGTAAATGAAGATATAAATAATCCATTTCAATGATACCAGTGATATACATATTAATAAGTGTTTAATTTTTTGAAAAAGTACAGTATTTGTAACAGAAATTGCGAAATTGTTTTTAAAATATATTAATTTAAATATTTTACAATTCTAGTGTATTAAAAATGAATAAAAATACCAATAAATTAATTGGGGATCTTTCAGAACGTCTTTACGGTGATAATTAGGTTGGTTGTACAAATAGTTTAGATTGATTATACTGAAGACAATCGGCCTCTCGAGAAAACCAACCATTAACCAGGAAAATACCTCCATAATTTTTTTTTCCTGATAAAATTGTGGATCAAATAATTTTACTTAAATTTAAAAACACGAGTTGAATACACACCACTTTAATAGTATGAATAACATTATAAATTATCTGAATATATTAAAATGATTTCATAATTTTTTCTCTCAATGTTTAAGATTATTATAGATAGAATAGAACAGTTTCCTAAGAAATGGCATTTTCAACGTAGAATTTCTTTTTAGAGAATGGAGGAGAATAAATCTAAGCCGTGAGAGATAGTTTTTGTTTTCGAGAAAACAAAGATGGAAGTTTTGAGAATTCTTAAACGCAAAAGGTTAAGCTGTCTGGAGTTGAAGATATATTTCCACTCTTATTCCTATCTCGAACTGAAGCGCATTTGTGTGTGTTGTCTGTTCTTTTTTATTTTATTTATTTTTTTATTCTAATGGGGATACCTTCCTTGTCATTGTTTATTGTTTATTTTTAAATGGTAAATTATTTCGACGATATTCTAATATCGATTATACCGTATACCACTAGATAAATATTTACTTACTAATATATATTTCAGATTTTTTTTTGAAAACTTTTTTCTTGGATATTTAAAACTTTGATTGAATATGGTAAATAGTGATTTTTTAATCGGAAATTTAAAATATTCTCAATACATTAGTGTGATTTATTTGCTTATAAAATTATAGTATTAAGATATATTTTATGTTGATGGTAATGTCTTCTTTGCCATTATTTTCTTACTATTTTTTATAAATAAACAATTCTAACTTGATGACAAACTGTCAGTTAATCAAAGCTATTGGATAAATAATTTTAAAAAAATTTTGTCTTTAGAATTTTAAGTCTAAATATCAGAGCCTATGTGTAAATAGTACAAATAATGCCTATTATTTGGATTTATAAATCTTCTTAAATTTATATGATATTTATTCAACTATTGTTTGATGTAAATGTTATTATTTTTGTTGTTGTTTCTTCGTTATATTTTAAATGTTATTAATAACGGTATAAAAAAATATCAGTTGATTATATTTTCTTAAACCCTGACTGTCATAGCTTTGAAATTTAGTGGCAATCTTGAAACAGCTTGTAAATGTAAAACTAGTGTTTTGCATCTAATTTGAAAACAAATGAACATTACGAACAAGAAATGTGAAAGAATTGTTCTTTAAATATGTGTATTTATTGACGGTGGCATAATTTTAATATTACATTTGATTTACAAATAAGGAATTAGTTTTTTGGAACACCATGTTGTTTAATAAAAAATTAATGACAATGATCTGTGAAGAAATATGTAAATGGGTTCTTATGTCTATTGTTACTTGTAATTTATTAGCGGCATCTATTTTTCATGTCATTCATTAAATTGTTGAACAATGGAATTTAAAACCATTAATCCAGCGCATTTAACGACCTCAAAGGAGAACTTAAGGCAGCTAACTGTCTGCCGTGTTATATAAAAGATATTCTGTAGAATTTTGAACTGGCCATTCCATTCATTCCGAGCCTTAGTCCTCAGGGTATTTATTAACAAAGATCAGTGAGATCGGGCATTATTAACCATTAAGAGGAAATCACCATCAATAGCATCAGGATATGGAGCAAAGATCTTGTCTCGATATACCCAGCATCGATAAATTTTTCCATGAAATACAAGGGGTGATCAAATGAAAAGGTACGAAACGACACGGTAGGTACAAATATAGACTTTATTCAAAATATACACCATAGGCCTGAGCACAACGATCCCACTGATGAACAAGTCGCAGGATTTCTTGTTCCCAGAATTCCTGTGGCTGTGACGAGACCCAGTCCTTTACAGTGTCCTTGAGTACGTCGTCCGAGTTGAAGAGCTTTCCTTTCAGGCGTTTCTTCAGTGAACCAAACACATGGAAATCGCAGGGTGACATGTCCGGACTGTAGGACGGATGGTCCAACGTCTCCCATTGGAACTTGTCCAGTTCCATTTGTGTGACTCTGGGGACGAGTGGGCGCGCGTTATCATGGAGCAGAACCACACCCCCGTGAGCAGCACCGGTCTTTTTGTTCTTGATGGACTTGCGTAGGCGTCGGAATGTCTCACAGTACACATCGGAGTTGATGCTGTTTCTGTGCTCGAGTCATTCTGTGCTCGCATCATTTGGACGCCGCTTTTTATAAGAGCCTTTGCTCTCTCCTGCGCATGCGGGCACCCGCGCATGATCCGATCCCAGTCAGAGTCTCCAATGGCATCCCGAGATGTCTCGCTACATTCTCCTTGGGGGAATATGCAAATATTTAAACTGTTTCATTTTTATGTCGTTTCGTACCTTTTCATTTGATCACCCCTTGTACATATAAGTAATTGCGACTACCACAAGAGAGAAATTCCCGTTCAAATCAGAGTTTTAGCTCCTCTATGTATCTTTCAGCAATGTTAGATGGTTAGACACTGATATTGACTAGTATCAGCATAAGACATGAAGCATTTTCCAAAGTAAATCAGAACTTAAAGAAGTGAATAAAATAAATTATAAGTAAAAAAAAACTAAAAACACGCTTTTATAGTGAATCGAACTAAAAAGTAAAAAAATAATTCTTAATACAAGAATAAAATAATTATCCAAAAAATCAATGTCATTGGGTAAAAGCGTGGGATGTTCTTATTAATTGTTATAATTTCTTACTATTCTATTCCGAAATGCTGAGTTAGTGTAAAAATGTAGTACAAACCCCCCCCCCCCACGCTTTTACCCCAATGACATTAATTTCTCGTTAATCATTTTATTCTTATATTAAAAATTATTTTTTTGCTTTTTAGTTCGATTCACTATAAAAGCGTGTTTTTTAGTTTTTTTAAACTATAATTTATTTTTCATCTTTTAGCTCGATCTACATTAAAAGCGTGTTTTTTAGTTTTTCACACTATCATTTACTCATTGTTGAATTCATTCTTGAGTTTGGTATTTGGAGCCGGGGAAGGGGAATTAGGTAGCTGCTGGAATTAGTCTTGCTCTTCAATTGATATTAATTAATGGGTCTGAAGGGATCTATTCTCTCCGTTTACGGGGCCTCGGATTAGTCCCGTATCGTTATATTTTCAAAAATTCCATCCCTGTATATACAGGTCAAATCGAAGTGTTTTTAGGAAAAATATTGTGTCAATCGTATTATCACCTTTTAATGTATTGCTATATTATTAATTCGTATCAATCACTTCTAAACGTATTGCTTTGTAAAAATAAAAAAAAATTTTAACAGTTAGAACATAAATAATTTTTTCCCCATGCATGAGTCTTTTTTTAAATTCCATTTTAAGAAAAACTAGACAATTGTTTATATTACGGTAAGAAATAACTGACGCACCCAACCTACCCTTGCTCATATAAAGAACACTTTTTTGTTTGTTTTATTTCTAAACCACAAGTGTGAATTTGTTTTAGGGGTTGCACCTTAATCTTTTAGCCACTAGATCTGGAATTAGTCACCAAATCTTGAAATGGTATATGGAATTAGTCGCCAAATTAGGATATCGTTATTCCTAATCAGGAAAATGGATCAACATTATGAAATTATTGTGTTGTCATCGGTTCAATTCCGAAGGGGTAATATATATTCTTTAATGTATATTTATGTATATTCTTATTTTTAAAATATATCTCTATCATACACACAAAAAACGTAATTCTATCAAAAATTTAAATATTTTATTCTTCTTTAATTGGTACACTATATGAATTGATACAATTAACCAACATGTACGATACGAGCGGTGAGCAGAGAACGGAGAGCATTTACATTCTTATTCATTATCAAAATCGCATTTGACAATTAGGTTCATGATTTTGGTTTGTCTATCTAAACAGTTTATACAAGTCGCATGATCCATGATCGCATACTGAGATGCGAAAAATATAACTCAGACTGATATTTTTCTTTAAAAATAATCTATAATTCTCGTTCATCATCCGAAATAAATCTCCCTTCAACAAGTAGTTTCTTGTGAAACTGAAACAGAAAAGTACCAGCGAACATTAAAACAGGAAATCGTGAGCCATGTACATGTAATGATGATAATGAAAATTATATGGTGGCGTTAAATTAGAAAACATTGATAATTCGGTTACAGTAACAAAATGATTAAAGATATATCGAAATGAAAAAATAATTTGTTTTTTTTTTGTTCAGTTCCGGTTTTCATTCCGACCAAAATAACGGTTTTTTCCCGGTTTTCGGTTCAGTTCTGGTTCTAAGGATGAATATTCTATTGATAGGTTTGGAGTGAAAAATTGCACTGTGTTCAATAAAATAAGAATATATTACCCATTTTTTGAACTTAAATAATATATCATAACACCACACATGAGTTTGTGATAAACTCTATGAATATAAAATATTTCAGACCAAAATTAATAATATTAGAAGATCTTAGATTTAATAATATTAGAAAACCTTAGATTTAATAATATTATATAAAAGACCTTCAAATACTTACTTGATATATATTTTTGCTGTAATTACAATTGAAATTGATTTTTTACAAAATTGTATACGCCTGTTGTGTCTCTGCTGTTTTAGTTAATTCAAATTAAATTGACATAATTTTAATTTCATATCATACTCAACGCCGGGATAAGATTACAGCGCCCTGCGAACTTTTAAAAAAATGAATAGTGATTTCTGATTTCAATATTCAAACCATAAAAGGAATAGAAGAAATTTATTTTTAAGAGTCAACTTTGTATCAAATTTTGAATTCCAGCTCAAAATCCTTAAAGATTTATATTTTATCACAAAATTGTTCTCTAGATATATTTAAAGTTGCATTCTAATATGGTATGTTACACACATACAAAAAAACTGAGACAGTTAACGTATTCTAGCTAGACGACTGCAAATTGCACGAATTGAAACAAAGAATTAAAATTATAGAATTTTATTGGCAACCTTAACATGGGATAACACTAAAGTATTCCACCAAATATGTTATATTTTATTGCGAAATATTTTATAAAAAAAAAAAAAAACGACGCATGTTTTTAATTACATTTGCTTGCTCTGCTCAATAAGTAGGGAAGAAACCTTTTTTTTTATCAACATAGATCAGTGCATCTCAAACTTTAATCGTAACCCAATATTCAATCATAACTTTCATCGCAACCCCCCCCCTTCCCCTCCATACAACAAAAATGTATTGCATTCATAATACTATATTTTGACGCTAAAGGTTGCAATACGACTTCAATCTCTTTTGTGCTACAGGCGTATAAAAACGTCTCTCTTAGCCAAAGCATTAATTTTCTGGACATATATATACATCTTTCCAAAGTACGATCTTTTCTGTGCACTGCTATCCATAAAATGATTCCGAAGGCTTTGGAATACAACAAAAGGACCTTGACTGTGTTTTCGAAGTATTTACTTATTTTACAGGATCTGCTTATTTATCCCCCCCCCCAATTCATCCCATACGCGTGTCTACGTGGAAAACGGTGGCATTAAGGAGCGCATTGTGCAACTTTTAATAGGCAGTTAAATTATAAACCGTACAAATTATCAAGGTAAGTGTTAATACAAATCTATAAGGTCACTAGTAATTATCACACTTGTTCTTAACTTAGTATTGTTAAATTAATAATAAAATGCATTGTACTGACTGATACATTTAAAAGTGTATTATATCAGTGTAAATGTTTTTTTTTATTATGTCAGATCATATTTTGTTCGTTTACTTAGAGTAAATTATTAATTTTTAAAATAATCTTTTGTTTTCGACTTTTCAATATGCTCGCGCCCCCCTTTTAGAGTTATCTCGACCCGTAGGGGGAGGGTGCGCCCTACAGTTTGATAAGCGCTGACATCGATACATGTTAAATAACACTGATAAACGCGCAGGTTTGTGCTGTCGACTCACCACAAAATAACTAATTAAAGTTTATAGAATAGATTGTGAAAGCTAAGAAATCTCAAATCAGGTATTCAAACTCATTATAACAAATTACTATAAGAAAACACAACCTTAGATTCCATTTATGTTTTTAAAATTTACGTTATGTGTTATTTCTTTCCTTATTCAAAAAAAGCATAGAAATATAATATTTTATAGAAATTTTTTTTCAGAAAAATTATTAATGAAAGTGAAATTTTTTTCTGAAAAAAGTAGAGTGTTTTCCTAATTTCTCGTCTTTATGTTTAGTTTAGAATAGCACACATACTATAATTTATATTCTTATTAGTATATATAAAAAAAACACAGCACTGAGAATATTTAAACCTTATGTAAATACCTAATCTTCAATAAGTGTAGAAGGAAATAAAATAAATTTAATGGACATTTATATTATTTCTTATCAAACGGGTTTTTTTTGTTACTAGATCCATTTCTAAAATTAGTTTTCTTATCACTCACTGAAAAAAAAGTCTAGGTAAGACGTCTGCCAACTTTAATGCATTTACAATTTAAGTAATGTATTTCTTAAATTGCATAGAGCAATTTAATAAATGTATGGAATGTGTATTTTTTTAAAAAAATAATTTATTCAGTTTTGCGTATCAAGCGCATTATTTTCATGAGCTTTAAACGAAAAAAAAAAGAAAGAGAGAATACTGAAAATGCAGCCCCTTTTCAAAAGCAACGCTTTTGCTACTTTGAATCTTTAATGTGCTACTTAGATTATCATTAAGAACGTCTAATAAGGTTGTTAAAATGTTTGCATAAATGATAGTTTTTTGTTTAAAAATTGTTCTGTTAATTAATATTGCTTTAAATTTATGGTAATGGAATTAAATTTTTTTTTTTTTGGAATTGACACTAAAAATAAAACATAAATATTTTTATCCCAGAAATGCAATTAAAAAAAATCGCCTTAGTTATTATTCAGTTATTATTTTTTTCCATGCATTTCAAATGAATTAATGGACTTAAAATTTTTGTTGATTATAAACAGTTTCGTATTTTGCGCATAAATTTTCTTTAATATGTTAATAATTATAACACTGCAATTTTTTCCTGTGAAGAAATTTCTACAATTGAATTAAAAGAGTTTATTTATGAATTGTTATCTCAAATTTATTATTATTCTAAAGAATAAATTATCTTAATTATTTTTGATAAAATGTTTGACATATTAAGTGGAAGATAGCACTTTTAAACTTCATTTCAACCAGATATACGTGAATCAATTTTTAATCATTTTGTGGGGTATATTCTATTCATTTCATATTCGATTCATTTTTACATTCTATAGATATTTTATATTTATAAACTGGAAAAATGTCTCATTACATAATAACTTTTAGTGTAGTATTAACAAACTAAAAATTTTTATTTAAATTTTCTTTAAGTTTTAATGAAAATACTAAAAAATGAAAATTGTATACCTTACGTATTAAACGTGGACAAATTTCGTCAAACCAAAAGACTTTTCCAAACGTTACAATGCACAGGAAAATATCGAAACCATTCTTGAAGCGCATTGGGAACACAACAATAATTACTTCGTTGCAAGTTCGTTCACAACAGGCACAACTTCATTTGGCAAAATTGGTTTCGATGATGTAATAAATAAATACCTATATAACTTATAATTATGCAATATATGCAATAAAAGTGCAAATATATATTACATTGTAGAAAGTAAAGAACACAAATATTATTTTCAGTAATTTTTTACCATTATTAACCAGTTTGAATATAATCATCTACGTCATTTTTGTAAAAAAAAATATAAAACAATCAAATGTTCCTTTTCTTAAAAAGTTTAAAATTTTTTCTCGAATTGTTTAGATGTAAAATAGACATTCGTTAAATAAAATTACTTTATTTTTGTTGAGAGCCTGGGTTCGATGCCTGATGCCACAAATACCCTCCGAGACACACGGAGTACGTGCTCGTTAAATCAGTGGGTTCGAAAGTCTTGTGGGTGGTCGCAGCAGAAATAATGAGTGCAAGGGGCTGGAGAATATTTCCCTCCCTCCAGTTCCCTGCCTAAATTGTGGAGGTGGAGATAGGTGGTGTCGCCAACTATCGTTAAGAATTCCAACCTGTCTCACTGGCTCTGGCAACTTTCACTCATTCCCTTTGGGAAGGACCCGACAACAACAACAACAACTTTATTTTGCTTAAATCAACATCGACTTGAATTTTAATTTTTTATAACTAAAATAAAAATCCATTTAAAAATGCGCTAAAAACTTATGGACCTTCCATTTTCATTTCAACTACTGTTTTTAAAAGGAAATAGATAGGAAAAGAGAATAGAACAGTATCTTTAAAACACTTTCTAGTTCAGGGAAGTTCTAAATTAAATTTATTGACAAAAATGAGATGAAATACTTCGACATTTTCTCTTAAGAGATACTCTCAAGCTCTATGTATGACGAAACCAGAATATTCATTTTGCTCAGAGAGTCCTTTTTCTTTCGGGAACACGATATTTTAGTGGACTTTCTTCTCTTAGTCATGCAAAAAAAAAAAAAAAAAAAACCCGATAGATTAATATTTAGATTCTATAACATTATAGTTTGTATTTCGGGAATCATTGACATTTTTTAAATAAAAGAGAATAAAACTTCCCTTTATGCTTAATGGTTTTTTTTATAAATTTAAAAAATATATAAGATTAGAAGAAATAAGAATAAGTAAAGAAAAAAAAGTAAGACCTAGAAGAAATAAGAATAGAAATTGCAATTAATTTTAACAATTTGCATTCATTAAACTTATTTACAGTTCTCCAATTTGAAAGAGAAAAATCTATATGAGTAGTTACAGAATTCCCAATTTCAAGATATATTTGTTATGAAATAAAAAAATAAGCCATTAGTCTCAAATAAATACCAAACCTTCACGAAAATTTTTCCTGAAAGTTCAAACATAGAAAATTTAAAGGACTCTTCGAAAATAAATACACTTTCAAAAATTCGATTACTTGATTTCATTTTAAAGCAACTTTGGTAAGAAGAACAGAAAAAATGACAGAAAAAAATATTAAAATAAAATAAAAATATTGTGGAATGACAGTCTTAATTAAATGAAAAATGGATTTTGGATTATTTAAGCATGGAAACTGAATGTTTCTGAAATTTGTTTGAAACCGATAAATAGAAAAGACCTTTAAAATATTTATTGTCACAAAACTTGAAGTTGCTAATGAGTTGAGAGAAACAACAACAAAAAAAAATGCTTCGGATACTTATTTAATAAAGATTTGCATACAAAAAGAACGGCTGTCGATAAAAATATAGAAATAATTCCAATAGGACATTTTAAGCGTAATTATGGGGCAGCGAGAAATACTGCCTTATTTGGATCAAATCCAAGTATACTTATCACAGATTTAATGAGTTTGAGAAATAACAAAGAAAAAAACGAGAGATAATTATATGAATAAATCGTCTGCTTTTCCCTTTATTATTTGAAGAGAACTTTCTATAAACAAAGTTTAAGAAACTAGGGCATTATTGTATAAGATAAGACATCGTAACACTAGTACGAAATATATTTCAATTATTATTTAAAATATTTTGAACTTATTTTATAGCTGCATTTGCTTATTGTGTTTAAGCTATAATTATTAACAATTGTTATTTAAGGTATAGTCATACTTTAATAGAGAAAAGATTTAAGATAAATAAGGGAATTTAAAGACAAGAAACTTTTCTCTTTCCTTAGAAATATAAATTTTGAATAACGTGAAATAGTTACCTCAGAAATCATATTTATTGAGATAAAAAGTAGACAATAATTTTCCATTTAACTATGAATCAGAAGCACTCTGGGAGTCATTCGTGTAAAATATTGTATATTAGTTTTAAAGCTGTATTTGTAATGTTTTCGTAGTATGTACTTATTTGGAATTTTTGAACATGTTTGAAATGTATTGTTTCGTTTTAGTATATTTTTCACTTATCATCAGTAATCATTATTCCTCATTTTCTAAATTTATACTTTTATTTAAGACCAGCTGGGTGGTGTAGTTGGTTCGTCGTTGGTCTTGTTCACCTAAGGTCGCTGGTCCGACCCCGGACCAAGTCGGGGTTTACATGATGCGGAAAATTGACAGTGTCCATATCGAATGAGTAGGCGGCATGTTAAAGATCCTTAGAATACCTGGCAAATTAAATTCCTTGTACAGTTTCACATCCACAGAGCTCAGGTGCCTCCATCTGGGGAGTAAACTAGGTGGCAGTCAAAATTATCTGTGGCGATTGGTATCCATCTATATGGTGCTCCATTGAAAAAAAACTTTTATTTAATAGCTCAACAAAGACTAACTAATGTAAACAATTCATAATTACTTTCTTTGTGTTTCTAAAGTCATATTATTAATTACAAATAATATTTTTTGCTAATTAATTTAAAAGATATGTCGCAATAGGAAAATTTTTCCAGCTCCTAAGTAATAAATAGTTTATTTAACATAAATCTATTTTCTGTTTTACTTTCAACTGAAAAAACATCAGAAAATTACAAACACACAAATAAAGATCAATAGATTAACAAATAATAGAAAATAAAGTGAATCTTTTCATTTACTTATACTTTTTTGATACAGTTAGAAATGAAGAAGTACACTCAAACACACACACACGCACGTGCACACACAAACGCGCACACGCACATACATATATATATAATGTGTGTGTTTGAGTGCGTATTTGTGCGTGTGTGAGCTCCTGATGATTGATTTAAGCAAATAACTCTAAAACAAAATCAGTTTATCACATGTTACAGTTTAAATATAAGGCATTAATTTAGGCAAGGTTTATTACAAGAACAATCAACGATATTTGTTGCTTTTGTCCCAAGTGTAAAGAAGAACCATATGTGTTGCACTATTTAAAGTATAATAAACGTGGATACAAAGTAAATGGGCTATCAATTGTTCAATATAGCTACTAATGTAAACAGCATTTTTCATTTGTATATTCAATCATCATGTAATATTCAGATCCTGGAATTAACCAATATTTCATTAAGTCAGCTGAAGAAAATCTGAGGATCTCTTAACTAATTTTCCTTTTATTGTAGTCCTCTGAACGTTTGTAGTTTACTATACGGATTGTTTGTTTGCTAGCGACATATTTTGAAACTACGCGAGGGCTGTTGGAAACGAATAACGAATCTCATAATTTTCAACGCAATCAAATCACAAGGATGATTTCTGAGCTGGCACTCCATTCTACAAACTTCCACGCCGTGTGAACGTAAGGACTTTGAACCACGACAGATTTAATGTGTACCAGCTATTGACCACTCGGATACAGCGGCCTTTTATATTCGGAACATAACTTCAATCCAGTTCCTGATTGTGTTCTCTTTCAGGAGACGAATTCCCTAACTTTGTATTTTGGCTATTCTTATGTTATTTCCGTTTTTTTTCTATTTCATTGGCATACATGACTGGCAACTTGATCTTTGCCATTGAATGTCCATTCGCAAAGAGTGCACCAACCTCTTGAGTTACGGCTTTTTCCTATCCAACAGCCTGTGTTTTCACATCTGAACTGTCCTTCTCTTTTTTTCTTCGAATTATGAGTTCTTTAATATTATTTAATGATGTTTGTGTTATTATTGTGCTAAGCCTGCATTTATTAGAACAACATTTATTTTGCATTTGTAATAGAAATTTGTTTTCTTACGTACAACATCTTTGGATTTTCTTAACGATTTGAGTGTGATCATGGAAAAATAGATTTTGGAGTGTGAAAAATTTAATCTAGCACAACTTAAAGGATCCTCATATGAGTAAGAACAGCATGAGATATTAACAAAAATATACATCTCCATTAGTAATATTCATATTGACAAAGTGTCCAATACGTCTTTTTTTCCATTTCCTGATATCTTAGTATTTCTATAATCTTATTCAAATGCAAGAAGTTTCGCATGAAGCATTTTCACGAATCAAATGTGTGTGTGTGTGTGTGTGTACACTGCTTCCAATATCAATCAAAACATAAAGAACAGTTTCATCTAAATCC
>BMAO01013237.1:0-77903 GCA_019973975.1 Trichonephila clavata | reverse complement strand
GAATTTCGTGGGCCTCGATCTGACTACGTCAGACAGGTGGCATTAGCAACAACAACGACACTCGGTGGACCGCAACATCTTGAAAAAATTAGAAGTAGCCCGTGCCCTAGAAAAGTTCGAATCAACTAATCAACTGAAATTTCCTGACGTCAGATACAGATTTCGTAAAAGCGCAAATTTGCTTTCATCAGTGCAAAGTTTTTTTAAAATTAAATCATGGGCATTACAGTTACTGTAGATTGTAATAATACAAGGGACGTCTAAAACGTTCCGTGAATGGATGGATACCTCAAAAAGAATGTGAGTGAGAAATGCAGCTACGTGCATGCGAAGGGAGGTATGTATGAATATACGGCACGTAGAAAGGTGAGGAAGAAATTGATGCAGATTATTCTTCTGTTACGGGAAGTCGAACTACGTGAGGGTGAACACTCACGGCAAATTGAAATGGAGCACATTCTTTTTTAACATTTATGAACCCCGTGCATCACGCAATGTATAACACGGAGGCATACAACACAGACAGAAGAAATGATTACAACACAAACATCCATGCCTTCTCCGGGATTCGAACCCAGTCCCGACGGCACCGCTGTCAGCTTCACTGACTACTATACCGGATAGGCGGCAATAGAGTATTGAAATTGAAGTTACAATTTGGGAAAAAGGTCTACAAAAACTCATGCAGTGTTGTCACACCTGCGGAACAGGAGCTGTTAGCAGAAAAGGCGTTTACTTCCAGTTCAAACATTTTCGGAAGGGAAAGGAAACCATCAATGATGAACTACGTTTTCCAGTCGACCTCAACAAGTGCGATTACCGACAATGTCGAACGGGTGCGACAGATGCTGTTACAAAATCGCCGACAATCTCTACGACGGATATCGGAGGAATTAGGAATTATCTAGGATAGTGTTAGCACCAGTATTCATAAAGATTTGGGTAAGCGCAAGATTTGTTCTCGTTCCATGCTGTATTCATTGACCAAAGAGCAGAAGAAAACCTGCATGCCCACTGATGGGGATTAAATTGACACGTGTGACCAAAATCCAACCATTCTGTGCTTCACAGGAGACGAGAGTTGGTGCTACCAGTATGATCCGAAGCGGCAAACTATGAAACAGTGCTCACCGTCTTACCCACACCACCAAAAAGGGCCTCTTAGAGAAGTCCAGTATTAAGACACTCTTGATTGAGTTTTTCGACAGTACCACCAGAATGATCCACCAGAAATTTGTCCCAAAAGGCAAACTGTAAACACCGAATTCTGCAAAGCTGTTTTAAAGCGTCTACTGCTGCGCATCTAATGTGTGTTCGCTTACAGTTTACAGGACTGGTGTGTTGAGTCTATTCCACCCTCCCCCCATACTGCAATCCGTGTAAGCAAATTCTTGCCCCAATGCACATCCACCGTACTCACCTTATCTAGTACCTTTGAGCTTCTTTCTGTTTCTTTACCCTTAGGCAATCCTAAGGGGCACACGTTTTGCAGACATATCAGACATCCGACGACGTGTGACATCTGTGCTTTGCTCCATTCTAAAAGAGGCTTTTGATGACTCATTCCGACAGTTTTAGCAATGATGCCAAGAGTGTATTGGGGCCACAGGATGTTACTTTGAAGGAGAATAAAGGTATTTTGCTCCTATGATGTGTTTTATTTGTTGTATGTTCCGATTCACCGTACTTTTGAGACGCACCTTGTAGTATATAGCATACAATGTAAATAAGATGAGTCCAAAGATTGAATAGTTAAACATCGTAAAGCTTCTGTTTTTTTAAGGGGAAGATATCTTTTAAAAGAAATTTTTTTATTTCACAATTGATGCAAGCAAACTTAAAACAAGTGTTTCTCAAACCGTGGGGCGTGCCCCCCTAAGAGGGCGTGATGAACCTACGAGGGGGTGCGAGCCTATTTAAAAGTCGAAAACGAAAGATTATTTTTTAAAAAAAACTATTAATTTACTGAAAGAAAACAAATAAAATACAATTTCTGACATAATAAAAAAAATACACATAAAACAATAAATATATCAGTAATGTTTGGTTGTTCGAAAGTAATTTTTTTTTTTTTTTTTTTTTGGAAATGAAGACAGTTCATATAAAACAATACTTTTTAAATTATATTCCATTCTGTCCACACCTTTTGCCATCTTTCTGGTAGTAGCATAATCATAAAATTTTTGGTCTTTGCTGCAAAAACTGATCGAGGTGTTTTTACCTCCTCATTTGAGTGAAGTTTTACCGTCTAAAAATTTGGAGTGACCAACAAATAATAATCCATGGTGCAGTCTGGAGAATATGGTGGGTGGCATTGTATCCATTCAAGCTGTAAAGCTTTTGTCGAGTGACCAAACTGTTGAGGTCTCGCGTTGTCTTGGGAAACACTACACCTTTCCTGTTGATTAGTTCTGACTTTTTCTGTTGAAGTGCATCATTCAATTTGTCCAGCTGATGACAGTAGACTTCCGAATTAATCGTTATCCGGTAAAAGCTAAAAAAAAAAAACGATTCCTTTAAAATCCCACCAAACAGACAGCATCACCTTTTTTTGGTGAATATCGGCTTTGGAAATGGTTTCAGCCGGTTCATCTTTTTTGCTCCATGACCTCTTGCGTTTGACGTTGTTGTATACAACCCATTTTTCGTCCCCAGTGATGATGCGCTTCAAAAACGGATCATTTTCGTGACGTTTGAGAAGCGAATCGCAGACGTCAATGTGGCGACACAGATTTCTCTCTGTGAGAACATGGGGAACCCATACATCGAGCTTCGAGGATAATCCCAGGCCTTTCAAGTGGTCATAAACTGTTGAATTTGATAAATTTAACTTCAATCCGATCTCACGTGTTGTTATTCGCCGGTTCGCATCAACTAATGCCTTTATAGCTTTATCATTCAACCGCTTGAAGTGGCATCTTCACATAAATTCCACGAATTAGCGAACCAGTTTCACGTAACTTTAACAGGTGGAACCGGCGATGGCCTATGTCATATAAAAACCAAAAAAAAAAAAAAAAACAAAAAAAAAAAAAAAAAAAAAATGAAAAAAAAAAATCTGTCAAAAAAAAATTACAAAATATAAAAAAAAAAAAAGTTAATAACAATTAGTAATAACATGACCATGCCATTAAAATATATGAACATAACATTTATCTTGATAATTTGTACAGTTTATAAATAATACCTTAAATGTCGATTAAAAATTTAGTGATGCGCTCTCCGATACCATTTTTAACACGTAGGCGAACGTCTGTGGTTCTTTGGGTGGGGAGAGGGGGGGGTGGAAAAGGAATAAATAAGCAAATCCTCTGAAATATAAGTAAATCCTTCGCGAACATTGTCAAGGTCATTTTATTGCTTTCCAAAGCTTTTGAAATAATTTTATGGATAGCAGTTCACAGAAAAGGTCGTATTTCGGAAAGACGCATATATACGTCCGGGGGAAATTAAAGCATTGGCTGAGCGAGACGTTTATATACGCCAGCGACACTTAAGAGGTTACAGTCGTGTCGTAGACTTGGCGACAAAGCACAGTATAATTGAATTTAATGCATTGTTATTGTATGGAGGGGGGCGCGATGAAAATTATGATTGAATATTGGGTCTCAAACATTGAAAGTTTGAGAAGCACTGCTTCAAACTATTAAAAGTTATCATTCAGAATTTCAAAAAATTATATAAACCCTTTATATTACATTAATGATTATCAAAACAAAAAGCCATAAAATATAGCATAAACTTTATTTATTCATCAAATTTATAAATTTAAAGCCATTTTTGTGGTATTCTAAACGTTTAAAATATATTTATCCATATACACAACTATTTAATTACTACCATTTTGAAATTTATTTGAAAATTACTGTTTGCTAATTCTAAACAAATAGATATAAGTATATTGTTTGAATTGTAAGTATCTTGGTAACTATCGCTTATATATATATTATATACTACTTTTGGAAATTACAAATCGAGCATTAGAAAACAAACATTACGTGACTTATCAATTTCAACAAAAGCCACAGTATCATCTATCTCCTGTTGTCCATTTAAGTCACCAAGGGCTATAATTATATCCAAAAACAGTTTATTTTTTGTTCAAATAGACTCGAAATGAAAAAAAAAAGTTTATAACTATTCCACAAACATAATAAGATACACCAGTCCCCTCCAAAAAGGAATAACTCACAAACCACTTTGTTGCAATCAACTCATTTCCCAATACGCTCAAAAGCAATCGACAGCGAAAAGCTATTTGACAGATGGAAATCAAAACCTAATGACGTTCTTTGTAAAAAAGAAACAGCTTTAAAAGGCAGCCTAACAAATGAGATACCTTTTAAAGAGGAACTAGACCACGCCCTTCGAGCCTATCATGACTTCTGGGACGACTGCTAAACTTCCTAAATGTCAGGGACGTATGTGGTGTCCATAGGCACATTCCAAACAATAAGTTCGTGACAAAGAATAGGCTAAAATTATTTTTGATCGACAGATTAAGAAAGAGAAAAAGCACGAAAAAGGAATCGTTCTCAATTCCGACATGAAACCAAAATAGTGTTGAAAATGAAAAGGCGCTGAACAGAACAACCCTTCAGCTTCTAAAACGGAAATTCTACCGAGTCACGCGAAATCTGCCCGCTAAGATCGGTTGGGACACGTCCCTTTGATTAATACAGTGACACGGGGCTAAAAAAAGACAGACGTATTTTTAGGGTGCTTTGTTTTGAAATTCTGTTTGTTTAAAATATCTCAACTCATTATCGAGAGGTATGTATAAAAGATTTTATAAAATTACTACCCGTTACCAACCCACTTCGTATAACATGATGTTGTATGGTTATATATTGTTTTGAAGTTATTGGGGAAACCAAATCTCCTGACACTAAGATTTCATTTGTATTCAAAAATACACCTTACCAATTGATTTAACTCTATAATGGCTCCGAATATCCCCCACTTGGGAGTCCATTTCCACACAGCTCGTTTTTAGTGAACGTCTGTTCAACAAAAGTAACATGCCTGCTAAATTTTAAATTGGTAAGTCTAACAGTTCTGAGGATCTCGTGATGAGAAGGTGAGTGATTGAAGGAGTGAGTCACTTTTTTCCTATACATACAGGTGGTTATTAAAATAACTTGTGACGGATCTATACGGTTCCTCCAATTAACTCCTTGGGGATTCCTTTTGGACCATCATTCTTTCAACCAACTTTCTACGAGGAAAGAAAGCGTGATTATTCAAATAAAGTTTAATATATATCAATTCCGCATTCGCTAGTCTTGAGAGTTAATGAAGTGAGAATTGAGGTTAGTAAAGTGAGGATTGCTTGGATGTGAAGTGAATAGATGAGAAGCTAGCAGTCCGGCAGTAGTACGTATACGTAAACAGTGTACGATGCGGAGACTTGAAACTTCGGAAAGGGCTTAATTCCACTATTGGAGAAGTGTTTAAAGCCACATCTAAAAGATTAAAGGACCGCAAGAGTACAGGTGCTGTGATCTTATTTCAAGTATAAGTTAGAGAGTTAAATTATTAGCGCGCTTCTAATGTAAAACAAGCTTCGTATAAGTTATCGTACGGATAGATTTGCATGATCGTATATGTTATACCTCGCTATTTTGTCTCACCTTCTTCGTCCTCTAATTGATCAAATTTATCAGAATTTGAGTACTATTTGTGTCTGTGTTGAATATAGAGATAAATAAATAATTTGAGTTCATCATGTCGTCTGATTATTTAGTTCCCCTTCACATCTAACCGGGTCTCAGGGAATAAGGAATGTGAATTCATTTCAAACTGAAATAGAATATAACTTAATAGATCTATAATACTTTGTTAGTATGGTGTAGAATCGCCTTCAGCATGTAATACAGCTTAGATTAGCATAGCAATCAATTCATACAAATACTGAAAAGTGTTTAGAGGAATATTGTACCATTCTTTATGAAGATATTGAAAAAGTTCTGGGAGAGATGCTGGTGGAGACCATCGATTCCGTATTGAATGCTCTAATATAGATCATAACGGTTCTATTATATTGAGGCCGGGTTCGATTACATTGAGCCAAGATAGATGCTTATCTTCATTCTAGTGTTCATCAAACCATGACTTGACAAGTGCCACTTCATGGATAAGGACATTATCATTCTGGAAAATTCCCTCTCCTGCAGAAAACATTTTTCATCATAGATGGACCTGGTTAGCTAACATTTCTCAATATTTTCCCCACTGAGCCTTCCTTTCAGGTTTACTATTGATCCTGCAGAAAACCACACCTAGGATGCCCATATCATGACAGATCCACCTACATGTTTGGCAGTTGGAAGGAGACAATCATGATCATACACTTGTGCAGATGTCCTCCAAACGTGCACCCTCCTGTTTTTGTTGTTACCAATGCTACCTGTCTGACGATGTCAGAGCGAGGCCCACGAAATTCATCTCGGCAAAGGGCTACATGTACGCCTGTCGTTAGCTTTAGCTTTGAGCATCATGCAGGTGACAGTACAATTTTTTTCGGTTCCACCCCAATTTTGGAGGAGAACACCCTAGAGGTGGTCAGGGTCTCCCACCCCTCTTCCCAACCTCACGTGAGAACCTGTGGCTCAACGGCTATTTGGAGTAAGTACCCCCATGCCGCAATGATACTATACGTTTACAGACATCCATGCCTTCTCCGGGATTCGAACCTAGGCCCTAAGTAAACAGTCAGACATGCTAACCACTATACTGGATGGGCAACCTGTTGTAGATAAAAGTATGAAAGAGGATTCATCATACCATGTTACTTTATTCCACTTATAAATACAGACCAGGTACCGTGAGTGTGACACCACTGTAGATGACATTTCGCATTAAGGTATCTGACTACTTGCGACAACTTTTTTTTAAAAAAATGGAGATATGGGGATTTTTTTTTGTGGTGTTTTAGATTTCTTTAGTACATTTTAAGAAAAATATACTAAAATTAAGAAAATAAAAAGAAATTATTATTACTAAAATGTGGGGAAATAAATTATAGTTTAATAAAACTACACTCATGTCCATTAATTAAGGATAATTCGGAATCACACAGAAATTGAACTCTAAAATAAAAATTTCACCTGTAGAATTATCACACACATCTTGAAGAAGAATATGCAAATTACAGGAAACCACCAGATGGCGCGGATAGAACGTCACAATGACGAGAGTGTAAGAGATGGGTATATAAGGAATGGTGGCAAAAAAGTAAAATTGTTCACAAGCGCTTTAAAAGCCTTTCAGTGCAATAAACGCATAGTTACGGCACAAAGGAAGCATTTGGATGATTTTTTACGTGGTAGAATTATCGGACGACTGGAATGTGGACGTACCCAGCTGGAAGTATCCGAGGAACTTGGAATCTCCTAGAGTGTCATCTCCAGGCTTTGGCAACGATTCCAAGATGATGGTAATGTGAGTAGATGTTACAGCACAGGTCGCCCCCGAGTTACAACGCCGAATGAGGACCGGTATTTGGCAGTTACTGCCAAAAGAAACAAACGGAGCACAGATCAGACCTATCTCGTCAGCTTCTCTTCAGCTACCGGTACGACAGTTTCAAGGCAGACCGTGTACAGACGCTTAGGGCACATTGGTCTATATGCTCGTAGGCCTGTCAGATGTGTTCCCCTCACCGCAACTCACTGTCGCCTGCGATTAACTGGAGTAGAGAGCATGCATTGTGGACCGCACATGGTCTGTGTGATGTTTTCCGAAGAGTCCAGGTTTAGTTTGCAGTCTGATTCTCACCGGACTTTCATATGGAGAGCGCCAGGTACCCGTTACCACCAAGAGAACACCATTAAACGACACCGTTACGGTGGTGCAGGATGGCTCGTTTGAGGAGGAATTATTCTTGGTTTAAATCACTCACATCGCGCGCATACACACACACACATATGTGCTATCGTCCTAAGGGAAACAGGAAATTCCCATGGGAATGAAGTTATTCACTCGGTAAAAGCCCGTGCAACCCCGGGGTAAGCAGAGAGGAAAGAAACAAAGAAGTCAAAGTAATTTCGAAAAATAATATTGGAAGAGCTGATTTTGTCAAGAGAAGGGAAAATGTTAAACGAGAAAACCGCGATACGCACCACGGGCCATGCACTCACATCGTGCGTGTCACACCCACACAGAAGTGCTGGCGTCAGAAATAAAGGAGGAAATTAACATGGGGATTAAGTTATACCCTCGGTAAAAGCCCGTGCAACGCCGGGTCGGGTCAGCTAGTATAAGAATAAAACGATGAACGAGAAAATTAATGTCATTGTGGTAAAAGCGTGGGATGTTGAAAAAAATCAATTGTTGTAGTTTCTAACTTCTATTCCGAAATGCTGAGTTAGTGTAAAAATGTAGTACAAAGCACCCCACCCTGTTACCACAATGACATTAATTAGGCTATCTGTTTTTTTTTTCTCTCGACCTCATGGAGAAGTTCTGTTGAAAGTGCAAAGTCATACCTTTCAGTCTGGCAGGAAGATTTTATTAAGTCTTCTGGTTCGAAATGAAAATTATGAATTTCTTTAAGAGCCACGACTTTCTGAAGAAAGCCTCTCTGTGATTTAAGATTTTTGTTGGTATAGGATAGAGAATCATTCCAAAGGGATAGATATTTTGGGATTCTAGTAACTTTCTCCCATAATAATAACATGAGGTAAAATTAGGTATTGTGTACCTATACTTTTAGATAATCGTCGACAAATGCCGCTGTGTATGGTTGGACGTAAGCGTCCATAAAAGCGAATTAGTCTCTCACAGCTCCTCAAAAAAAGTAGCAAGTAGGGATTGAGAATTACATTCTTATAATGTTCTGCTCTCACTGTATCATCAGAAAAGGTATGGAGAGGTGTACGTTTGTCCAACATTATACCTTCCATATAAGGATGCCACTGCCACCAAAGTGATTGATTTCCCTGATGTTTGCAGGATGTTGCAATTCGTCACTATAGTGGACACTGTATCTATCTATCTTTATAAAAAAATGATGTTTAAGGCTCCAAGATAAATGGTTTCTGTTCTGAAAGTATGTTATGCCAACACACACTACTGGCTTCTGGGCCAAAAGACTTCTCTCATTTAGCGGTTATACATGGTTTGTTTTGATACCATTGTTGCATACGCAACAACGAGGTCTTGAAACTGTAGCATAACAGTCATGGCTCTATGGCACCGTTTCTCAAAGTGTACCAAGGAGTTGTGAGAATATCGAAAAGTCGAAAATAAAGGATTACTTTAAGACAATTAATTTTCTGAAAGGAAGCGTAAAAGAGAATGCATTCTGACTTAATAAAAAATTAAAATACAGTTGACTCTCGATAATTCAAACCTTTGATAATACTAACCTCTCGATAATTCGAAGTATATGCTCAGTCCCTAGAGAAACTCTTTATATTTCGAACTAAAACAATGCGTTTTGGTACACTCAATATTTCGAAGCAAAATCTGTGGCTGGCTAGACTGCAACAGGCTATATATAATTCGAAGTTATTTTATAAAACTCACGACAATTCGAACACTCACTATCATGTTCTGTCCTGTAATAAGCAGGTTGGAGCTAACTTACAAGTTTTGCGTTGTCTCAGATTGTCTTCCCTGTAAAATAGCTCCTAATTGATGACCAATTGACTGATACCCCTTCTTTGTGTTTTCCAGTTCCTCAGGCTAAAACGCACTTTTATTGTTTTCATTCCTTTAAGTGGACAATAGACCAACTGCACATGTTCTCAGCCATCCACATCTTTCGTTCAACACGTGACCTTACTACACATGTGTTCAGAAAGAATGGTCCGCTATTGTGAAGAGGAAATGCGTAGGATTGTATATGAATGTATTCTTTTAATACAGGACTTTTAACTTCTGTATAGAATATTTATATAGTATAATATGTAATTTTTAAAAAATACTTTAAAATAATTTTATACGTATGTACAATAGTTGTTTTGTTACACAGTTTCAAATTTAAATGGGCGAGACAAAAATTTCTCTTCCTGTATTTTTGAATCTATAAAATTATTCCGAAGGCTTTGGAATGCAATAAAGGAACCGTGACAGAGATTGCGAAGAATTTACTTATTCAGAGGATTTCCTTATTTATTCCTCTCCCAATACATCCCATACCCACGCCTGCGTAGAAAACGGTGGCACTGGGAAGCGAATCGCGTAAATTTCAATCGGCATTTAAAGGATTAATTATCAACCGTACAAATTATTAAGATAAAATGTTAATTTTTGTATATTACTTTATATATGACAAGCCCATGGGGTCACTAGTAATTATTAAACTTGTTCTTAGTATTGTTAAATAATTATAAAATACATTATACAGTATTGATCATTTATAAGTGTATTATATATATCAGAAAATGTTAATTTTATTTTTTACTATGCCCGAATGTATTTTGTGTTTACTTCAGTAAATTAATAACTTTTTTAAAATAATCGTTTGTTTTCAATATGCTCGCGTTACCCTCCTAGAGTTATCACGCCCCCTTAGGAGGGCGCACCCCCACAGTTTGAGAAACGCTGATTTACACTGATATAATGTAAATTTATCAGTACTGCCCAATGTATTTCACCATTAATTCATCAATATTAAGTTAAGGACAAGTTTAATAATTACTAGAGAACCCGTATAGGCTTGACATATACAAAATGTAATGCTTATCTTGATTATTTGTACAGTTTATAATTAAAGTCGTATTGGAGCCTTACGTCAAAGTACATTATTATTGAGTTCAATACATTGTTATTATTTGAAAGGGGGCGCGATGAAAATTATGATGAAAGTTGGGTCGCAAATATTGAAAGTTTGAGAAGCCCTGCTCTATGGTATCATGCATTTAAAACCACATAGAGATTCTCCAGAGGTGTTGTGACTCTTGGGTGACTTTGTAGAGTCCTTCGAGTAACTGTATCCGATGTCTGAAACTGATGCCATAATCTTAAACACCATACAAGACAAATGTAGCCAATGGGCGACTTCCAGCAATTATTATTCGGCTTCTAGATAAACAAAGGCTCTTCATCGAAATTCATTGTTTTAAAGATACTGAGTAGTCATTTTAACAGCAATCTGGGAGGTGTTGTTTTCTTTAAACAAACTCCAACATACAAATTTGGTAGTTTCAGTAAACTTCCGCTCTTAAACTTCAATTTGCACTTCCATTTTTTTTTTATAGAAAAACGTCTCTCCACCATTGAACGGACACTTGACACATAAATTGAAACCATTGCTAAAATTACACTGTATAGCCTACTTCTTAATATAATACAGTGCGAGTTTTTATTTGTTGCAAAAAATGTGCTTTTAACTTTAATTTCGAACACCAGTGTATGTTATATATGACTGAATTCGCAATTCTTACATGTGCTATTATTAAGGCATTTGATGACTTCTTCATTGAAATTCCCCAAATTTCTTAAATTAAGTGAATTACTCATTTATTTTGTGATTTTAAAAACAAACGAGCTCTCTAAGATACTTAATACTCAATCTGACTAATATGTCAATCAGTGTCTTAATTTAAAGGAACATAATGCTTTTGTTGGCCCTCGTTTTCATTGCATACACTTGTCTGATTTGATTGAAAATGATTTGTTTTGACCTCTTTGGGAAAAAGTAATATATATTTTACATGAATGGCTAAGTAGAGTATAAAATTATGTGTATATATTGCATAATAAAAAGAATTAAACAAAAAGCTTTGTTCATTCTGATAACTTATTTAAAATATCCCTCAACTTATAAACTTATAAGGCCACTAAAATCATGTTTCATTTCTTTTCTTTATTTTTCAGAAGAATATTGCCCTTCAGAATGTTTGTTTTTCTATTTGCTCTTCTTTAGTTCGTAAATATATCAGCCAAGTTCTTTATTTAGTGTTGAAATATTTGGAGAAATTTATGAAATGTTTCATTTTTATCTAAAACAAAAAACAATTTAAATATAAATGAAAAAAGGGATAAATTGTAATAACTTATAAATTATATTTATATTTCATATACATCTTGTGTATGATATAAACACATACTCTAAACAATGCCTGATAAATTTAATGCAAATAAGAGATTATTGAATCTTGACGTTTCATGCACTTTTAATAATATTTCAAAAGAGATAAAGATACAAGAGAAATTTTTCTTAGTTTTTCTAGAATTGCCTGGCTGACATTGGCTCTTGTTGGTGAAGCAACGCCAAATACTCTTCAATTTACGAAAGAATGAGTATCTAGGGTCAAGACCTAGATCTAGGATCTACCCTTTTTTGTTACGATACACTTTAAAAAATTGCAAAATTTGGCGGTACACTATCAATAAAATAATTTTAAGAGAAATATTTGTAAAACATTATGGACAATAGTTTATGGTAATAATTTTCATTGTTAAATAATATAATATGTACGACAAAGATAACAAAATGTTTATTGAGAAATTAATTACAAATTAATTATAAGAATACATTTAATGCAAAATTTAGCTTGTGATTTTTGATAATTTCTTTTATATTTGATCTCAAAAATGATAATGTCACTCTCATTTCGTCATATACATTTAAAAGTCTCGTTCTTTTTTCTATCTTCGTTATTGCTGAAAATCTGAATTTACTCAAATAAGATGCAGAAAGTTTCAACAATATTTATAAAACTTTTTTGGCTATTATGGAATGATCGCCTCTAATTTTGATCCAAAATGAATTAATAAATGAACTCTTCAAAAAGTTTTGATGTTTCCTTCCTTCCTCAGTGGCTCGACAGCCCAGGATGGGCCTTGGATTTCTCAAAAAGTCTTTTCCTGGCCAGCCTTCTTCCTGCTAGTTTTCTCCAATTCCTAGTTCTCTGAACTAGGAAATCTTTCTCTAGGCCATCAATTCAT
Source organism: Trichonephila clavata (assembly GCA_019973975.1). Classification (NCBI taxonomy): domain Eukaryota; kingdom Metazoa; phylum Arthropoda; class Arachnida; order Araneae; family Nephilidae; genus Trichonephila; species Trichonephila clavata. Next base: position 65,003 of record BMAO01013237.1, on the reverse strand, counting down.
GTAAGATTTGGCCTGCCCTTTCTCCGTGTGCCAATATTTTGAGCATTGAAGTTGTTTTTAGTGATGCAGTCTTCATTCTGACAACGTGACCTGCCCATTTAATTCGTTGTATTTTGATGAAGTTCAGATTCATTATATGATTGATAGAGCTTGAAATTTGACCTTCTTCGCCACGTTCCATTTTCATGAATTTTGTCAAAAATAAAACTTAAAATCTTCCTTTCGTAGATACTTATCATGTTCTCATCTGTTCGAGACATGGACCAAGTTTCACATGCATAACGATCTTAAAAGACTTTTATACAATAGAACCTTTGTTTTTCTTTTGATTAAATTCGATTCCATAAACTTTCGTATTCCATTAAAGCATCTATTAGCCATGGTAATTCTCTTTTGGATTTCAGTATTACAATCGTTTCTGTTTTGATGTTTAATCTCGATTATTATAGAGTGAAATTCAAAGTTAATTCATACCCAGACGAATCCGTTATCACGAATGTATTAGAAATCTATCATATTTTTTAAATCCCTCTATCCACGAAAGGATAATACCCTTAATTTATTTCTATAAAAAGACCAAATAATTCGGTTTCGGATTTTACTTTTTTTTCTCAGAGTATAGTCAATAATTTTTTTAAAAAAATTTAGAGGCACATTTCGAGAATTTGGTGGCACAGTGGTTGAAAATCACTGATCTAGACTAAGCTCTCTTCTGAATGAAAGGACGAAAAATGAGATGACAAAAGGAAAAGAGTCAAAAATAAGAACGATCGCAAGGGCAATATGAAGTCACGTCACTCGTGTTTATTCAAGACAGGAAATCATCTGCAAGAAAGGAAAGATCTCTTTAGAGCAATGCTTCTCAAACTTTCAATATTTGCGACCCAATATTCAATCCTAATTTTCATCACTCCCCTTTTCCTTACAAATAACAATGCAAAAATTCAATAATACTATACTTTGACGAAAAAGCTGCAATATGACTTTAACCTCTTTTCACCAACGTATATATACGTCTGTCTCACCCCGTGTGTTACATTCCCCGGACGTATATATACGTCTCACATAACCCATGCGTTACATTCCCCAGACGTACATGTACGTCTTTCCGAAGTGCGATCTTTCCTGTGCACTGTTATCCATAAAATTATTTCGAAGGCTTTGGTATGCAATAAAAGGACCTTGAAGGTGTTTGCGAAAGATTTACTTATTTCAGAGAATTTGCTTATTTTTATTCCTTTTCTTTCACCCATCCACCCCAAAGCATCACATGCATGCATCACGTGGAAAACGAAGGCATTGGGGAGCAAATCGCGTAACTTTTAATCGGTAGTTAAGGGATTATTTATAAACCGTACAAATTATTAAGAAAAGTGTTAGTTTTTGTATGCAATTTTATATATGAAGATCCCATGGGGTTACTGGTAATTATTAAACTTTTCTCTTAACTTGGTATTCTAAATTAATTATAAAATACATTTTGTACAGTACAGATATATTTATAAGTGTAAATGTAAATTTTATTTTTTATTATGTCATAATGCATTTTGTTTCTTTACTTTCGATAAATTAATTGTTAAAATAATATTTTGTTTTTGACTTTTCAATATTCTCGCACCCCCCTCACAGAGTCATCACGCCCCCTTAGGGGGGCGAGCCCCACAGTTTGAGAAACGCTGCTTTAGAGACTTGGTGTCGTAAATCAGGTAAATATTCAAAAGGTTCTAAAAGCAGCCAAAATAAGGGTAACAGTCAACTGGATGCTACCAACCCTTCTACGACTCTGAGCATAAATAAGTAACATTTAAAAATCGTTCATGCTTAAGTTTCAGGAAAGAAAAATATAACGTTGAGCCGTTAAAAGAAACACGCCAGTTGACATTTCCAATACGCAATTTTACCTTTCAATGAAAAGCACATTATTTTTTTTTGTTGTCTCCGAGAGCAATATTCCTTCAGAGCCATTAAGATCTAATCGACTGCAACAGTTCGAATGTTTTTTTAGTTTTCGCCCTAAAGTGGCGTGAGATGACTGACTGGGCTTTCGGAGCTAGCTCCCAGAACAATTTAAAAGCGTCTCGCTGTTATTGAACTCGGAGTGTCTCGTTGTCAGCTTTCGAGTGGCGAAAGAGTTTTCATTCTTTTCTACTTTTTTCCAATCAATAGTCTGTTTCTTGGGGGATTTTGTTATATTTTAGAGACACACTCTTTGAAGATGTGCTTCGGCTTAATTTTATGCAGTATTTGTGAACCGTTATTGTTACAGTTGATAGAAATGACGCTTTTTGTTAAATGTATTGAAATTAACCCTTCATCTACCGACGGTACTTAAAAGTACTACTTGCTTTAAAATTATACAGAATAACCATTTTTACGAATATTCTGACGATATTTTGCAGGAATATTCTTTTAATTCCTCTCTTCTAAGATACATGGCAGCACAGGTTCTATGATAAGTATTTTGGCTGAAAAGTCGAATATATATATATACAGTCGACTCTCGATAATTCGAAGTTGGAGGGACCAATGGAAAACTTCGAATAATCAAGAGTTCGAATTATCAAGCCTTCGAACCTTCAAAATACACGAAAGAGAATTTTTTTTCCTAACACATTTAAATTTGAAACTATGTTATAAAACAACAATGGTACATACGTATAAAATTATTTTAAAGTATTTTTAAAAAGTAAATAGATATTATACAGTAAAAATACTATACAGAAGTTAAAAGTCCTGTATTAAAAGTATACATTCAACAAATTCATACACAATCCTACGCATCTTCACAATTGTGGACCATCCTTTTTCAACACAAGTGTAGCAATGCCACGTGTTAAATGAAAGATATGGACGGCTGACAACACAGGTGTGGTTGGTCTATTGTCCACTAGAAGAAGGATACAAATAATAGTGTATTTTCGCCTGATGACCCCAAAACACTAAGATATAGCAGACAGATGGTCATTAAAGGGGATACGTTACAGGGGAGACACGCAGAGACAACACAACGCAAAACTTGAAAGCTCCAACCACTTTATTACAGGACTACACATGATAGTGAGTGTTCGAATTGTCGAGAGTTTTATAAGATAACTTCGAATTATAGCGTGTTGTAGTTTGGCCAGCCACAGATTTTACTTCGAATTATTGAGTGTACCCAAACGTCTTGTTTTAGCTCGAAATATCAAGAGTTTTTCTAGAGACTGTGAATATACTTCGAATTATCGAGAGGTTCGTATTATCGAAGGTTTGAATTATCGAGAATCGACTGTACATAGTTTTAAGCGGAAGTTGCTTTTTCAGCTTACATTTTGATCGGATTGCGAAAATTGTCATTTTTGTTCCGAAAAAGTATTCAATGTCAAAAGGTAAGTGTCTTATTATTTTTTGTATGATAGTTAAGATCTTAGAAAACGATTTGACCATTTATTTTAAGCGAACAGTGTATATAATTAATTTTACAGTCGAACAACTTTGTGGTAATTATAAATACCGACAGTACACTGGATGTTAGAGCAAGAACATTTTTTTTTTTAGTCCGTGGGGCTTATTGTTGTTTTTTGTTGTGTCTTAGCGTCATCACCATAGTGCAATAGATTAAGGCTATTTTTGGCATTTCTTTTTAGCTTAACTTATTTATTTTGCTTTTTTATTGTTTTATTTTAACGTTTTCAAACAATTTTTAACTTTGAATCGGAGCTTTTTTTTGCCACACAATTAAATGAAATATCTATTTTTTGTCAAAAATTAACAACATTTTAATTTCTTTATGTGCAACTGAGATTTAACAATAATAAGAGATTTTCAAGATGCTTTTATTATTTTTTTTCCTTTTCTTAGAATGTCTGGAAGAAAGAAGCTTATTCTTTAAAGTCTTTGATTTTGTACAGAATCTACGATCTGAAAGCAGTAATGCACTAACAGATGATTCTTCAGGGGAAGAAATCCCAGCAAATTATCTGCTGGAATTTTCCTTAAATTCTTAAGATGACGATGAAGAGACTGAGCAAGACTCTAGGTGTAGTTCATGTTCAGAAAATACAGTATTTCTTACCTCAGGATGCAGTGCTTTAAAAAATATTCAATCGAAACCTCACTCAAAATGCACATTGTGGAATGCACACAGTTTGTGTTTTAATGAGAATAAAAACTATCTCTCTTTCAATATTATCAAATTAAGTTTATGTGTAAAACCTGCTTTTTTATGTGTAAAAAATTAAATAAATTTTTTAAATTTTATAATATTCAAAAATAAATATTTTTTGCTGTAAAATATTAATGCTCTCTGGTTATTTATTATTTTTAAGAGCTAAAACTCCGTTAAAAAATTCATATAGTCATTTTGAATTATAAGAATATTTTAAACCTCTTCGAGGTCAAATCAATATCAACTAATCGCTAGTTAAAACAATACTAATTCAGTTTTGACGAGTGATTCCCTTTTTTGTGTCTGCAAAGATTTTTCTCGAAAAATCCGCTTTCGTCATAGATCGCGAACTTAGTAGATTTCTCCACTAATTTCCAGAAAATTTCATCACCAAAGTCGCCAAAAATGATGCCAACTTGGTTCTGTCGCCAAGTTTCCATTGAATCGCCATAAAAATGTAAGGAACTGCGTTGCTTGCGAATATTACAATTTTAACATAAAACAAATACAACATAGAGTAATATTAACGTATTACACATTCAGATATAAACTATTTACACTATTTAAACATTCATTACACGAAATTCGCTACAATATTTTGAAAATAAATTTATGTAAATTACTTTTTTAAAAAATAATTTTTTTCTCTCTCTCTCTCTTTTGACAATAATGAAGAGTCTTCTTCTCGGACATGCATTAACCAATACTAATTATCAATTAAATCAATATATGGATCATTAAAAGGGATTTTTTTTAATTGAAACAAAAAGTCTTATTACGTGTATTCATATATATACTCTAGCCCAGGGGTGTGAAACTCGCAACCCACTGAGAACATTTTTGCGGCCCGTCCAGTATATCGGTATTCAATAATATATAATAAAATAAACACAATAAATTTTTCTTTTTATTTATTTATGTGTTTATTATAATGTTTTATTAGAAATAAACTTACGTTTCTATGAATATGGATTTTTTTAGGACCACCTAAAGTCAAATCTTGATTGTTTAGTCCAATTTAGCCGTTTAGTTTGGCATCCTATCTCCAGCCTATTAACGAATACCTCATTTAAAATACATTTATGACTTTTCTAAATTAATAATTTAGTTTGATTTCAATTTACGTCAACTCTGGAGACACACGAAGGACGGACCTCGTAATTCTGGACAAGAAGTGACGAGGGTGACACTGGAGTGGACATTCCACTCTGCACAAACTTCTACGTCCCACCAAAGTGAAGACTTTGAGCCTCAACTCGTTGGGTCTTCAACGATACTTGGACTCGAACCCATAACTCGACAACGCGAGACATGAGTTCACGTTTAGCATGCCCAATAATTTCCATTTTCAAATTTTTTTTACCGAAATGCTATTTTATTTATTAAAAACTGTTTTATTGAAAATATGACTTACTTCTTTTGAAGGTAGTTAAAGAAAGTTTTTTAAGAAGTTTTTTTAAAAATTTTATCCAACGTTAAAATTTGAAATTGTAACTGGATTTTAGAAGTATGCTGAGAAGCCGCTAAGATGCAGTGCTATTGGGGCAGGAATACTCCTGTGAAAGGCTGCGTTAAGACGACATTGAGATATTCGTTGATAGGAACCTTGATAGGTCACTGGGGCTGTGAGAGAGTCCAAGCGAATCTGGAAGTCAATCAGAGAGAGATAGACCGTTGGAGAGTGATGGGGCATTGTAGAGTATTGAAAAATATAGATACGTTATGGAGAAGGGGTGGGCAGACTTTTCCAGGGTGCGAGCTACTTTAATTTTTTTCAAGGAGTTGCGGTCCACCCAGTGTCAGTGGCGCACACAAGGGCGGGTGAGAGATCCACGGGTCCGGACCCTCCCTTATAACCATTCATTTTCTTCCGATTTATTATAATCCCATGTATATAGTATGTAAAATGTAATTAAGTGTTTCATATTAGTAATTTTTTTAGTTATTAAGTTTAATTATTTATTCAGTAATTTATTTTTGCTGTTTTTTGTTCCCGGCAATCGACAAAATAAAAAATATATGTTTGGCTGCGTATTGGGGTTTGATACCCGAATGGTATACCTTCAACCCTCGACCCTTCTTCCCTTTAAAAATTCTTGTGTACGCTATTGCTCAATATTGTAGGTATAGTGTGAGGTAAGGAAAAGGGGTTATTATTATAACTTAATAATAAAAGTACGGAATATGTACTTACCTACAGAACTAAAATAAAAAAAACAACACTTTTAACATCGCGTTTAAAGAAAAACGCAAGATACAAACTTAATAATAATAGCCCCAAATATAATTATATCAAATGATACATTGATATGAAACAATTCAAAATACATTTAAAAAAAATAAAACATTTTTATCTGAAGTTAGTTTTCGTTGTTATAGCCAGTAGAAGGCTAAGTCTGCGTGCTATCAGCCAATCTTGAATTTTCCGTATATAATTACTGGCAGCTAAAATTTTTAGGCGATCACGCCAAAATGTCTTGGCGATCGACGTAATGCCCATCTCAGTTATAGAGTATTAAAGTCTGTAGCCTTCCTAGCGTCTGTGAAGCTTATGTGCTCCTCTTTTGGTGTCTATTTAAAGGTGGAATACATCCAGCCTACATCAGTGACGCGTGAAGCAGAATCATTTCTGCTTCGACGTAGCCGGGATTACTATTCGGCTATTGGTCTTAGTCACCCCTCACCCAGTTGAAGCCAGAGATTGGCGAGGAAGCTGCGCCAGACACCTCTCAGTTGGCTGGATAAAGGGAGATCAAAAAAAAAAAGTCGACTTTCCTTAGAACATAAGCGTCAGAGTCTCCGATCTTGATATTTTCCTACACGAAACGACTGACCGTTGAGACGTCACTAGTTCCCGAACAGGAAATGAGTTCTTTGATGGAGACCGCCACAAGTACAGAAACAAATAAAAGTATCATGCAAGCTTTGAATTTAATGGTAAAAATGCAATTACATGTATCATGTGAGCGTCATGAGCTTAGCCCATTGTGAAGTTACTAAGTTGTGTCTCAAATCCTTCAAACAATGTATTCTTAATATAGTTTATTTCTCTTGTCTGTTTTGTGTTTAAACTGTTTAGATTGCAGTGCATTGTCTTTATATATTTTTTGTTTTTAAACTACTTTTTCATTCATTCTTCTTATTAATGAAAAATTTATTTTATTTACTGAATCACGTTTTTACTAAGAACAACTTTCACTCCCACGAAATATGTGATATTTTAGCTTTTAGTATATGTGGCTACTTATATGAACAAGGGATGTTCCGAAATAAAATTTCGTCATTTTTTTTAAAGGAAAGATGGTACATCACGTGAAGAAAACAATCGCCGTAAGGAATCACATTCGTTGCTGGTTCAACGGTGGAAGGCATTCGCAGAGTGTCGAAGGAGACAGAACAGCAGCAGACCGGGGTATCCTACACTATTCGAGTACAAATCCCGATGATGTACACACATGGGCCGACAACATGATCACCAACGGAAATGCTTGCTGTTATTCAGTATGAATGGGCACGTGGGATTAGTGTGTCCTTCATGCATGAAAGCCTACAGACCTAGAATGATGAAGTCATTTCTCGTCAAATGGTTGGTCGCTGGTGTTGCACATTCAGAGAAGGAAGGCAAAATTGCGGAAAATGAAGTTCGAAGATGTGTGTGTGTGTGAAGTTCCACACACACACACATCTACGAATGAAAGCAACATTACTCCAACGGTTTTTTGCCTGTTCCCTGCACTGAAAGTCGCACTTCCGGGGGACGTAACTCCTAAAACAATGCGGAGATGGAGCAGACTGGGCGACAATTCCTTGCATCTCTCAGGGTATTAGGTTTTTGCTAGAAGGATTTCTTCTGATTGATTGCAGTCAGTGGTGCACACAAGGGGGAAAGGGTCGGGCCGGCCTCCAAATCCTTATTTTTTTCAATTGATATTATAATTCTATGTATATAGTACGTAAAGTTTGATTAAATATTTGTTATTAATAATTAATTTTTTCAATTAATGCAAATTATTCATTCAACAATTAATTACTTTTTTTTCTTCCCGAAAATCGACAAAATCAAAAGAATATGTTGGGCGGCGTATTGGAGCATGATACGAGAGAGGTGGACCCCCTACCCCTTGAAAATTTCCTGTATATGCCACTAATTTCTGTCTACAACAAATGAATCAATGTCGGCAGTGACTATGTCAAAAAATAAATGTAAGATTTTTAGTTCATAATGCCTTGGTGTATTTTTTTGCAATAAAGTTTTTGTGCGAAAAAAAAGACGAAACTTACTTTTGGAATGGTCTTTTATATAGTAATGATTTTGTGACATTCTCCCCGCTTTTTCACCTTTTTGTTTATTTTAATTGTCTTCATTTATACCTTTAAATTATATTTTTATTTAATAAAACGTCTTTCATGACTCTAATATGGGTATTTATAGAAATACATATGCTTTTTTTCATGCCAAAAAATATATGTTATTACCTCTTAAAAGTAATAATAATTTGTTTCAGCCTTAGAAATATTCACAACAAAGCAAATTTTTAATAAAAAAGAAAATATTCATTGTTTAAAACCTAAAATGTAGGATATGATGCTTTTCTTAAATCATTATTTAAGCCCCTTTTTTTGGATTACCATTTTTAATTTTGTTGTATACACATGTGAAAAAACTTTTCTGTTTTCAGAATTTTATTTATAGCACGACTTGAGACAACATAGTTTTTGTTAAAAATGAATAATAAATAGCTTGACCTATAACCATTATTTCAAAACAGAAGAAAATAAAAATCGTATGTAAGGTAAAGTTTAAATTAAAAAAATCCTTGCGTCATAGAGAAAAGCCTATAAATATTTCATATGTTAAAATCTCTTTGTCTAAGCCCAGAATTTGAAATGTTCTTCGTAATGTTTATAATGAAATATTTAAACACATTAGCAACAAAAATTGAAATAAATTAACATTTGTTCCCTGTTCATTGCACGTGACGAAACTGTTGAATTTTAAATACTCTTTAGTAACGCTAACTAACCACTTAATGCAATCTCTGCTCTAGAGGAAAAGAATTAAAAATTATTACAGCAGAAACGATTAATTCAAATCTTGTGAAAAGAGGCTATAAAAATGGAAAGCACGAACTTCTAAAAAGAAATTATGGCACGAGAGAAACAGTTCTTTCATAACTTTCCAAACCTCACGTGTATATTAAATTGTATAACATACATCATCCGCCATATTAAAAAATATGTTTGTTATTATAATAACAGATTAGTAACTACTTTTGTGTTAAAAGTTGAAGCAAATAAATAAAGTTAAAGTCTTATTTTTTTTAAATTTCTTTTTCGAATTTTAAATTTGTTCCCAATTAGGAATTTTTTACAATATACAGTCTGACCTCAATTTAAGGAATTTATCGGTACCAAAGATTCCATTCATTATTTCGGGGTTATTCTTTATATTGAGGTCCAGAAAGATACACATTTTTTGCATTTACCCTTTGTAAATTCTATAAGCAATTACACAAATAATATCCAAAATTAGAAATTACACTCATTTCATTCAGCAGCTAAAAATACTATTGGCGAATTATTACGCATCATTTAATTAGAAATTTTAAAATACTGACTAATAAATGTTTGACAATCTTTTTCACTCCTGACTCGAAAAGGGGCCCTTTTTCGACTGTATACAGAGGAGAAAATACAATGTCTGTTACATCCTGCTGCATGAGGTATGTTTTCAGCTTCCAAACAATTTAAAGCTGTGACGGATTTATACGCGGCTCTACTAACCCCTTCAGGACTCTTTAAGAAAAATAGTTAATTCAACCAACTTTCACCGAGTGAAGAAAGCGTGATTATGCAAATTAAGTATATTATATAAATTCTGCATTCGCGAGATTTAGGAGTTAGTTGAATATAGTTGGTGAGTGAAGGATCGCGAAATGATTAAGTGAAATCGGAGTTCATCAATGGACTATTTCTAAGAGGGATCAATCGATGGTGATTAAATCCGAATAAGGATATCATTCAAGGACTCAAGTGTAGGACTCGACTTCATAAAAGTACAGGTATCGTGATCCTTATCCAAATAGAAGTTTAGCTTATTAGTGCGCGACGTATTTATATTGAACTTGTTTAGGTTTTCGTGGAATCAGTTGAGGGTCCGTATTATTATCCCCAGGCTATTGAGTCTCACCTCCACGCTCTGCTAACTGATCTGTTATCTTAATTAGATTAGTATTGTGTCTGCTTGATATTTTGGTGACAATAAAATAATTAGAGTGAATCATGTCTACTGATTATTCAGTTTCTCCTACACATCTAGCCGGGTCCAAAGGTAGACAAGGGGTTCAGAGTCAGGCAGGAACCGACTAGCATTACAAAGCATTAGAAAATTGAACAATCTTGATAGGAGTTTCAGTATCAATTTCTATATGGCAATCGTTACGTATTCATTTCCGGTGAACTTCACAAATTTTCAAAAACAAAGTTTTCTGCAAAATCGTGCGTTTAATAAACCTCACTTCGCTCAAAAGAGAGAAAATGGTAAAATATCTTAAAATATCCCCTGCGTTGTGGAGTGGATGAGATAAAGGAATTTCCTGTCATATTCAAAACTCATGCGGCAGTTACGTTCATGAATCCTTTATATTTGTTAGGTATAATAATCCTATGCACCTTTTATTGTTGAAATTTACAGCTTGCAAGAAAAAAAATTTTCTGTTTTGGGCAAAAAGGATGTCTTTTGAAAAGAAAAAAAAAATCGATTTTTTTTCTAATCAAAACTAATAAAACAAACTTTTGGTTGGTGAAATAACTCCTTTTTGGGGGGTGTATTATTCGTTAAATAGGAGATTTTTGCCTTAACTTTAATCGGAGAAATGAAAAAATTCGTTAAACAGGGGTTCGTTAAATCGGTATCCAATCCTTAATAAAGCCATTTTTTTCCAGTAAGGTTATATTAAAATATTTTTGGGATTGAGATCGATTTAAAAAAAGAAATTCATTTACCTCAATACCTAAAATTAATTTCATTTTTAAGATGTGGCCGCGGTAGCCTAGTGGTTATGGTCACTCATTCGTGGCTGGAGTGATGCTGGTTTGACAGCCGAACCCCTTTGATCATCAGTAGAAGCACACTTTCAACACAGCGATACGTCGACGACATTCTGAGAACTGTTTTGCTACCGTACCCTGGCCTTATTGTTCAGCAAGATAGTTCCAGACCACATATGACACGTGATATTATAAACTGTCTTACAACTTGTCAAGCACTTCCTTGGCCAGCCAGATAGCCAGATCTCTCTCCAATCCCGCATGTCTTGGATATGGTGGGAAGGCGACTGCGTCTACCAGGGAATGTTGATGACCAGGCCCGGCAATTGGAGCAAATTTGGCAAGAAATGCCGCAGAAGATCATCACAGGGTGTTATATCACTCTATGTCACGACGTGTGGCAGCTTGCATCCAGGCTAGAGGTGGGTCAACACCTTATTGAGCTCGTTACTTTGTAACTGTGTAACTTTGAAATAAATCATTTAATTTTTCTGAAATTTTAATCATTTTCTGTTCTGTACATAATCTTTCTACCCACCAAATTGTGTCTTTATAAGACAATTTGTTCTTGGTGCGTCGGTTTTGTTGTTGTTGTTGTTGTTGTTATAGACTGTACTAGGGAGATGGTACCTGCTGTCTGCCTATACGTGGACCATCCCTCATTGTACAAACTATATAACTGCTTATACTTATTGCTTAAATTGTAAAGCTGTAATTTACTTGTATTAATCAATACAATTGCATGTTACAGTATCACCTGGTAATCTTGTTGTAGAATTATTAATATTTTTCGCGTCGTCAAGTTGGCATCATTTTTGGTGATCAAATTTGGCGACTTGGCGACCATTGTGGTAACTTGGCAAACAAATAAATGCTTCTGGAAATTCCAGGAAAAATCTATAAAATCCCGATCTATGACGTAAGCGTATTTTCCGAGAAATCACTGGAAGGTAGGGGAAGGGTAACCTCTAGGCAAATCCATTTTCGTGGCTCTCCTCTTCAGTTGAATTCAATCTTTAAGGACCCATTTTTACTAACTATACTTTATGTATAAATAAGTTCATTATACAGCATACAAAACAGCTTTAACTGAGAGAGATGTCTAAGGATTTAAAAGCAATATACATAAAAACTAATTTTTTTAACCCAAAAGCCTTAATTTTAAGAATTACGTCAATTAAACTCGTTGACAATCTCATTGATTGTAAAAATCGTGCAGTATTTATCTTAGTCGAAAATTATAGAAAGTTCTCCTTATATGATAAAAAACTGTTACTTTAAAACTAGAATTTTAATTCTTTACACAATTCCTCTACACAGAAATTAAAATTCAACCATATACAGAATATATGTATTTAGTTTTTTAATAATACAGTTGACTCTCGCTAATTCAAACCTTCGATAGTACGAACCTCTCGCTAATTAGAATTATATGCTCAGTCCCTAGGAAAACTCTTGATACGTTTTGGTACACTCAATATATCGAAGTAAAATCTGTGACCGGCCAGAATACAACACGCGATTATTCGAAGTGATCTAATAAATCTCTCGACAATTCAAATATTCACTATCATGTAGAGTCATGTAGGAAACAGGTTGGAACTTACATGTTTTGTGTTGTATTGTCTCTGTTTGAATCGCTTATAACGTAGCCCCTTCGATTACCATTGGAGTTGACTCCGATAACTCTGACAGAAGCTTAAGTGTCATTAAACAAACTACGCAACTTTTCCCTTCAATATCATGTTGATGCGGACGTTTTTCAAGCTTGATTTATTCTAGAAAAATCTATTGTTAGATTGAATGCCATAAAGAGAAAAAAGAAAACAGGGTTTTTCGTCAAAAAAAAATTATTTTTGTACAGTATTTATTCTTTTAATAGTTGTTTTTAATACATGAATTAATTCTTTTAATACAGGAAGTTTAACTTCTGTTTAATATTTATACTGTATATATTTACTTTTTAAAAATTCTTTAAAATAAGTTTATACCTATGTACATTTTTTATTTTAGTTTTTAGTTTTAAATTTAAATGAACCCAAAATATGAAGAGAAAAAAAATTCTCTTCGTGTATTTTGGGAGTTCTTTCCTACCCTCTTGATAATTCAAAGTTTTTCATTGGTCCCTTCAACTTCTAATTCTCGAGAGTCGACTGTATTTTAAGAAAATTTCTTTTTCTTAGCGATAAAGACTTGATTCAAATTTTTAAGATACAGACTATGTGAACGCTGTACAATGCTTTTCGAAATTACGAATTGCCCTTTATGTAAAAAATAATAGCTTCTCTCTCTCTCTTATATATATATACATCATTTCTCATTGGATGATATGTATAAGAAATAATCAAAAATAAAGGAATTAAAAATAAAAATACTGTAATAAAGGGTAAACAAAAGAAATTATTAAAGAACCTTAAAATGAGGTACGCTGTTTGACATTTTTTCAAAGATATGAAAGAAAAATTTTATACTATTTTTTCAATTTTATATCAAATAAATATATATTACATAATTTTAAAATGCTCTTTATATGTTGGAATTTATGAATACAAAATAAAAGTAGAAATAGTTCGAAAAGGAATAATTTAGAATTGAGATAAAATAAAGGTGGAAATAAACAAAATTTTTCCAGAGCGAATAAATAAAAAGTTCTTTACTTACAAATGTATTCGGAAACTATAAAAGAAACAATTTTTCATACATATATATTTTAAACATAATATTATAAAAAATAAGATAAAAATAATCGAAATTTTTCATTGCTCTTAGAATTTTAAAATTGATGAGGTATCAAACGACAATCGCTCCATTCAATTGTGGTTCTGGCTTGTATTGTGTGTTTACTACGAATGATGAATAACGCTTTACCATAGTAACATTTCAAAATATCTGGAGATGGAATTCTTAAAAATAACATTATTCGGAGTCTAAAGGTTTTGGGAATATTAAATTCAAACCTCCCGAGAATTTTGAAATATAAATTTATATGTAACGTGGTAGAAATGTTGAGGGAAGTTTGAAAACATATTACAAAATACTCTAAAAGTGTTTTTCTCTGCGTAGCCACTATTTCAACTATGAAACGCCTTTTACAGAGATAGGGGTTTTTTTCCCCACAATGATATGCAGGTATACAACTCTGTTTGCTTATGGTGTTATTTATTGCACCATTTTATCAATTCGCGAATTTCATTTTTTTATTTCTTGCAGTAATTTTAGTTCGAAAGATGTTGTTGTTTGTTTGCTCATGTGAGAATCTCCACGGGAATATAGGTATAACTTCCAAAATTCTCTCCGCGAGATTTCGGCTGCTTTATCTAAAATAGGGATCTTCAACCCGTGGCCCGCGGGCCACAAATGGCCCGTTGAAGGCATTTTAGTGGCTCTTCGTTTGAATCTGAGGCAATTTCAGGAGAAATTCAAAATAATTTTTTATTATTCTTGATATCTAAAACATATTAATATGCTTGATATCTATTTGAGATAAAATTTTCTTAAAATGACGAATTTTTCAAAAAATTTTATTGCATCTTAAATAATTTTAAATATAAAAAATATCTGATTATGCATAAAATCCCAGAAGTTTTCAGAAGAAAAGAGGGAATTTTATCTTTATCACGCAAAGTATTCTAATTCGACTTCCATTTAACGTTTTTGTGAAACCTATATATATATATACACACACAAATCTGTAACACCATCTCTTCCGTTAGAATCAGTTGTAGTCTTGTAAAGCAAACCACCCTTTCTTATTTAAATTTCCTTGCCTAATGATCTGATGGTCAATGGCCAGGCATTTGATAAAATAAATATTTAAATTTCCTGACTACATTATTATTTTTTGACAGTCGTGTGGCCCGCGAATCATTGCAAATTTATTGGTGGTGCCCACTGTTCATTGTAAGCTCATTGATGGGACCCGCGGATCATTGTAAATTCATTGATGGGGCCCGTGGATCATTGTAAATTCATTGATGGGGCCCGCGGATCATTGTAAATTCATTGATGGGCCCGGATCATTGTAAATTCATTGATGGAGCCCGGATCATTGTAAATTCATTGATGTGGCCACGGATCATTGTAAATTCATTGATGGAGCCGCGGATCATTGTAAATTCATTGATGGGGCCCGCGAATCATTATAAATTCATTGATGGGGCCCACGGATCATTGTAAATTTATTGATGTGGCCCGTGAATTATTGTAAATTTATTGATGTGGCTCACGGATCATTGTAAATTCATTGATGTGGCCCACGGATCATTGTAAATTCATTGATGGAGCCCGTGAATCATTGTAAATTCATTGATGGGGCCCGCGAATCATTATAAATTCATTGATGGGGCCCGCGAATCATTGTAAATTTATTTATGTGGCCCACGGATCATTGTAAATTCATTGTTAAGGCCCGCGAATCATTGTAAATTTATTGATGTGGCCCACGGATCAATGTAAATTTATTGATGTGCCCGTGAATTATTTAAATTTATTGATGTGCCACGGATCATTGTAAATTCATTGATGTGGCCACGGATCATTGTAAATTCATTGTTAGGGCCCGCGAATCATTGTAAATTTATTGATGTGGCCCACGGATCAATGTAAATTTATTGATGTGGCCCGGATCATTGTAAATTTATTGATGTGTCACCACGGATCATTGTAAATTCATTGATGTGGCCCACGGATCATTGTAAATTCATTGATGGAGCCCGTGAATCATTGTAAATTCATTGATGGGGCCCGCGAATCATTGTAAATTTATTTATGTGGCCCACGGATCATTGTAAATTGCATTGTTTATGAGGCCCGCGAATCATTGTAAATTTATTGATGTGGCCCACGGATCAATGTAAATTTATTGATGTGGCCCACGTGAATTCATTGTAAATTTATTGATTGTGAGCCCACGGATCATTGTAAATTCATTGATGTGGCCCACGGATCATTGTAAATTCATTGATGGAGCCCGTGAATCATTGTAAATTCATTGATGGGGCCCGCGAATCATTGTAAATTTATTTATGTGGCCCACGGATCATGTAAATTTCATTGTTATGGGCCCACGGATCATTGTAAATTTATTGATGTGGCCCACGGATCAATGTAAATTTATTGATGTAGCCCGTGAATTATTGTAAATTTATTGATTTGGCCCACGGATCATTGTAAATTCATTGATGGGGCCCACGGATCATTATGGACATATATATAACCCTCAAGCGTTAAAGGTTGAAGACTTCTAATCTAAAGTAAGGTCTGTAATAGCCGCCAAAATGGTTTCTACCAATGTTGGCAACCGTTGTAAAGCCAATTCTAGGATAACTGGTACTTTTACCTTTTCTACCTGCCGTCTCATCTTTCTTAATAATTCAGAAGGTTTTCTGTTGCCTTATTCTTCACCTGATAAATGCTGACGAATTTCCTGTTGTGAAAATTACCCTGGCTGATTTATAAGTTCAGTTTTCAGATTATTATAGGAATCAGTTTTATTAGAATTCATTAAAATATATCACGCACAAGTGATGCAACCTCTGGGTGTAATGGGAAACAACATAGTTAAATTTAGTTACAGATTCTGTTGTAGATTTTTCGGGCATGATAAAACTAATGTATTTCCACTCAAAAAAACCATAGAGTCGGATCTGCTTTATTATAGACAGATATTTGAACTGAACTCACCACAGATGTTGTGCAAGTAATCCGTTTATTTCAGGTACCTTTACGCAAAATTTCCATATCTTGAAGAATTATTTCAAAGCTGAAACTATTGGCAAAAGTCGATCACATCATTCCAAGAAAAAGTAGAACCATTTTTTGTGAATAGCAATCCAAATCAGCATCATTTCAGTTCAGATCAAGTGTACCAAATGTCTATAATAAGATAGCATCCATAGATATTATCAAATATGTTATAATTATATAATTGCACCATAATTAAAATATCTTATAAATGAAGTAAAGTTGCATCAACTTCAGAGGGAGGGGGGGAATGTTAACTAACTTTATTAAGCTCGCTTCGTTTTTTTTTTCTTTTTTTTTCTTCTCCAAACTTGTTCTACCGTTTCTAAGGCTACTATATAACATCAAATACAACATCTAATTTTTGCATTGCCAGATACCATAGTCTGTTTCTTCACCATCAGTAAAAAACATTTTAGAAACGTTTGGGAATAAATGGTTTTACAAAGAAATGGTAATGATGCTAAGCTTCAAATGTGTTCTTTATCAAATTAAGCAATTTACAGTAAAGCACGTTTCACAGAGGCAATTAAAGATACTCTTATCTGAGAAATTGAAGAGATTATAAGTTTAGCGATTCAAAGATCGAAATTACTTAAACAGAACAATTGAGATTACTAATCTTTTAAAACTTCCTGTCCAATTTTGCATAAGAATGAGTCCAGAAGTCTTGGAATATTTAAGGATTCTGTAAATGGGGGTATTCGGATGGAGGAAGAAAGTCATCAATCTATTTCAGACGTAAAAGTTACCGTTAAGTTACATGGGGTGTAACTACAGAGATAAATTTGATTGGAAAATGTGTTTTTGATCTTGAATTATTGTTGCTGTTATATTCAAACTACTGGTCGTAATTTTGCCTCGATAAATCGAAATAGTTATTCTCTCCTCCCACAAAACCAAAAATTGCCTATAGCATGGTTAAGCCTTGCTCTGATTTAAATTAAAAGCTCACGTACATACATATTCATATCTGTTAATAATTTTTAAGGTAATATTTACGCTAAAAGAGAATCCTTTAAATTCATCAGATTTAAACTTCCTTTTGGTTAAGCAGTCCCCACACATTTGTTTTTAGAAACATTATTTTAAATCTTTCTGATGATACAAAAAACATAACAATAGCAAAAAATTGAAAAAACACTTTTGTGAACATGATTATTTTGTGCTAATTTTCTATAAACATAT
The DNA here is from genome assembly GCA_019973975.1 of Trichonephila clavata. NCBI lineage: Eukaryota > Metazoa > Arthropoda > Arachnida > Araneae > Nephilidae > Trichonephila > Trichonephila clavata. The sequence goes on along the minus strand of BMAO01013237.1, from coordinate 46,876 downwards.
ATTTTTAAAAAATGATGAAAATAATGAGAATACAACAGATTATAATAATTTTTACATTCTTCCCTTTTAATTTTTGCATTAATCCTTACTTACCTTCTATTAATTTCAAAAAATGTTATACAGATGACGCAATAGATATATCGATAGTTTCCTGTTTACTGTGCTTCTAGAATAAATATTCTTATATAATTTCCTGCTTCCAGTTCTTTTTTTTTTTCGTATATGAAATTTTTGATAAGTTCTTGAATTTATGTTTGCTCTTCTTAAATGTATCTTTTTGCTATTATTTCCCTTTTTTATGATATCTATTCATATTAGTTTAATTTTTTAATAGTTAACTACTAACCAAATTCAAGGACAAAGTGTTTTTTAATTATTATTTGTGTTCTTCAATTTTTCTTCCACAATTATGTATAAATTTTCTATTCAATGGGAAGGTTAGGATCCTTCAAAGCAAGCTCAACCCTACTTCACAGTTGAAAGTCCATAGTCGTTTTACATCTCGTTCAGTTGTCTTTTCTTCGTCTATTGTTTTTTTTTATCTTGATTGTATAATTTCTATGTATATAATTTCGAAATTTGTTCTACTTTATAAATATTTCCCAGGAAAAAAAGCTGTTTTATATTTGGGATTTATAGCTAACACATACACAAATTTTACAAAAAATAAAAAGCCGTTGTTTTTTTTTAAATAAAATTACTTTTTTTTATACTTTAAAGTTTGCTAAAACTAATTTCCTTTAATTAAAAAATATGATTAAAAGAAGTTTAATTTCCTGTTTAACACAAAATGACTTTTTTGCAATTTCTGCGTTTGATTTTTTCCCCTAAAATAAAATAGCTGACTAACATTTAATCGTTTGAGGTTATTCAATTTGCCTGCTTTAAAACCCATTATTTTATTTAAACGAAAGAATAATTCAGAAACCATTAGCGAAAATTAAAACGAAATCTCTCAGAAATGATGGAAATTAAAATAACGCGTTTAGAAAAGCCTTGAACAATCTTTTCTCGCTTAAGAATAGCTGTCAAAATAAGACGAAACTGTACATTCTTTTATTATTTTTTTTCATGGGAATTGTATTTGGTTGGGCCGATCAACTTATTCAAATATTATGGATCGTCTTAAAAATTGTATTTATCTAAATGCGTTCTTATTATAGTTAATGTAATTTGCTGCATCAGTTTTCTTTCACAAATTGTTAATATTTTTTTTTTCAAAGCTAGTATTTACAAAAAGATATAAGAAGTACAATTCCTGTTACAAGTTTTTACAAAGATAAGAACCCAATGGAATGTTTTTTTTCCAGCCAAATAAAGAATTAAAAAAAATTACTATGAAAGTTTGGAATAGACTGAAATAAAATCTACACTAAACAAAATATTTTTAATCTATAGAAATTTTTATAGAAGAAAATATCGAAGAATATGTATACATTAACAGGAATTTAAAAAACAGAATCAAATTATACAAATCTTGGAAGGTATAGTAAAATGTTGTTTTCCCCTCAAGCCATTGCTCAAATTTCGATTTTCTGGCCGAATATTTAAGAGAAAAAAAGTTCTATATTTTCTTACTTTTGAAAATAAAATGGAATTTCTTCTTGGCAGACTCTCCTTATTACTTTCGTTATTATTCCTTCAATTTCATTTATTTTAATGCCTTTGACATAAAATTTAATGCAAGATAATACGTATTCTAATTTATGCTTTTTATTTTTATCTCAATTTCTACTCGTAGAAATTTTTTCATACACATAATATATATATATATCACTAATTCGAAGTTTATGCTCAGCCCCCTAGAAAAAAATCTTGATATTTCGAACTAAAACAATACGTTTTGGTACACTCAATATTTCGAAGAAAAATCTGTGGTTAGCCAGACTACAACACGCAATAATTTGAAGCTATCTCATACAGCTGTCGACAATTCAAACACTCACTATCATGTAGAGTCCTGAAGCAAAGAGGTTAGAGCTTACTTTTTTGTGTTGCATTGTTCTCTCTGTGTGTCTCCTCTGTAACGTAGCCCCTTTGATGACCATCTTCCTGCCATCCTTTCTTTGTGTTTCCCGGCTTCTCAAACCAAGAGACACTTTTATTGCTTTCCTTCTACAAATGGACAATAGACCATCCGCACTTATTGTCAGCTGTGCATATCTACCGTTGAATACGTGTCCTTGCTACTCGTTCAGAAAGGATGGTTTACCATTTTGAAGAAGAGATGCGTAGGATTGTGTATTTTGCATCAGAGTGACATGGAGATTTATGACTCATCTGTGAGACTTATGACGTGTGGCATCAAATAGAGTAGGAACGGACTGGAACCTGCTTTAAAGAATTAATGGTGTAGGGGACAGTTTATGATGGAACCGATAACAAAGAGGGAGAGAGAAAGAGAAGTTAAACAGATTTTTAAAGATTCTTCGCCAAAATAGATTAATTATGCACAGTAAGTACTGTTTTAATAATTTTTAATACATAAATGTATTCTTTTAACACAGGACTTTTAACTTCTATATAATACAGGGTGCGGCAAAAAAAACCCGGACAAACAATTTTTTAAGCAACTTTATAAAAAAAGTTTAGAAATTAACAAAATATAACAAATAGTCATAAGAGTACACTCGTACTGATAAATAAATTTAATTGGTTTCAAAGTGACCGCCGTTTGCAGCAATGCAGAGACGCAAACGCTTGCAGAAATTTTCAACATTAGGCCTCAAGTCTTTTACCTTTAATCTATCCCATTCCCGCAGAAACAATTGCTTTAGAGAGTATAAAGTTTTGTATGGTTTAGTGCAGTCTTTGGACTCAAAAAGGGACCATACACTGTAATCCATGAGATTGAAATCCGGCGAGTAGGGTAGCTATTCTGCACATAATACCATGTCTGGAAAATTAGCTTTGCACTACATTTGTGTCTTTTTGGCCTTGTGAGCTGATGCAGAGTCTTATTGAAACGTCCACTTCGCATTTCCGAAATGCTTTTGGGCCCACGGAAGTACAAAGCTTCAAGATTGCCCCTCTGGCACATTTTTTGATTGATTTTAACGCCCTCTTCCACAAAAATCAAAGGAGTTTTGCCACTTGCGCAAATTCCGCCCCAGACTATGACCGACTTTGGATATTGGCGATATTCAACAATTGCCGAAGTGCTTGAAGCGTCCACAAATCAGATTCAATCATTTTGGGAGTTATGAACTTGTTGAACCGCAAAGAGCTTCTCATCAGTGAAAAGGAATCTCGCTGACTTGCGCCCCGTCTCAAAAGTTTTCCGTATCTTCGGAGCCGTACGAATTTGTTTCTTTCAGTGAGGAGCTGAAATTTTCGCAACTTAAAAGGCTTCAGTTCAACCTCCGTTTTTGCTATTCGTCTCACCGATCTGACACTTATTCCCATGTCACGAGCGATTTTCTCATGGAAACCTCGGATATCTCTGAAATCGCTTTTTGATGGCCTTACGATTCCTTGAAGTGTTTACAGTGCGTTTTTGCCCATTTCCTGGATGTCGAAAATCATTGCCAAGTTCTTTGAAACGGCAGATTGCATCAGACAATGTTTGCCGAGATGCATTAAGCAAACGAATGATTTCCAACTGCCGTTTCCTTTGCTAAAACAATTTTAAAATAGCAGCCCTTTTGCTCGACATTATGAAAAACACATAAATCAATCTATGAAATATATTAAAAAATATTTTATTATGAAAGTGGTAGATAAAGAAACATGAAAATACCTATTAAAAATAAATTCATTAACTATTCTAGGAGGCAGGAAATTAGTCCGAGTTTTTTTGCCGCACCCTGTATTTATACTGTATAATATACTTTAAAAATACTTTAAAATAATTTCACATATATGTGCAATTGTTGTTTTATTGCATAGTTTCAAATTTAAATATGTTAGAAAAAAATTTCTCTTCGTGTATTTTGGAAGTTCTTTCTTAGCCTCTTTATAATTCGAAGTTTTTCATTGATCCCTCCATCTTCAAATTATCAAGAGTTGACTGTATAAATATATATATTCTGAAATTTTTTCTTAATAAAGATTCAAAAACAAATTCTTTAAAAGTAAAAATTTTCTTAAAATTCGATTTCTTGTAAAAAAAATATTATGTTTTATGAAAAAACATAAATTTTTATTTTTAGTAACCTTTAGTCTATTTTATTTCCACACACATTCCAGTGTTTAAACTAAAAATTCTTAACTTAGATAACTAAAATTGTGTGGCAAGAAATCAGCCTTGTTTCTACTCAGCTATGTTTCAGATTTTGCCCTAATTTCTAAGAATTACAGAACTTTATTGCGATTTCATTAGGTGTTCCAAGATTTGATATTTAATCAAATCTATACAATATATATATATAATAATAATAATGTTTAAGAATCTATGTATTTAAAAATTAGAAGTTGTCTCAACATTTATAGAAGTAAATGGTTGATATAAGTAATTTACCGTCACATTGCATGAGCTGATACGCAATAAGATAATATAACTTTTTTCTTATTGAAAACCATTATAAAATCCCAGCTCGCCATAAAGTATCACACGGGGCTCACAGAAGTAAGAAGTATTAATCACACATTACAAATATAGTAATAGGGAAAATATTACTTTTCCATTGGTAAAAGCACAGACATTTGATATGACTTTATTGTGAGAAACTCAGTATGAAACAATATTATTAACTTTAAAAAACTTTTAAAAATATTTAACATTATAAATATTTTTAAATATTATTTATTTGTTTTTAATACATTTTATTATTGTTTTTACTGTTTTAAAATCATATAGAAAATTACTTGCATCATTTTGAATGATCTCGATACTGATTTTCATATTACCAAGCAAAATTTTGTATCCAAATTGTGGCAACTTGTTAGATATAGTTTTTACAAATATATTCTGTTACAAAAACAGAATTAGAAGTCTGCTGAGTTTGAAAATAAAAAAGTAAAGTTTTGAAACACACTTTTTTACTAATTAATATGTACAGTCGACTCTCAATCATTCGAAGTTGAAGGGACCAATGAAAAACTTTGAATTATCAAGAGTTCGAATTATCAAGAGGGTAGGAAAAAGCTTCCATAATACACGAAGACCATTTTTTTCTAACACATTTAAATTTGAAATTATGTAATGAAACAACAATTGTACTTATGTGTAAAATTATTTTGAAGTATTTTTAAAAAGTACATATTATACAGAAGTTAAAAGTCCTGTATTGAAAGAATACATTTATATATTAAAAACAACTATTAAAAGAATACATACTGTACATAATTAATTTTTTTTTGACGAGAAAAGTCTGTTTTTTGTTTTGTTTTTGTTTTTTGGTATTCAATCTAACTTTGTCAATAGATATTTCTGGAATAAATGAAGCTTGAAAAACCTCCGAATCAACATGATTTTGAAGGGAAAAGTTGCATAGTTTGTTTAGTGACACTTTAGCTTCTGTCAGAGTTATCGGAGTCAACTCCGATGGTCATCAAAGGGGCTCGTTACAGGGAATACAAGCAGAGACGATTCAACACAAAACATGCAAACTCCAACCTGTTTGCTACATGACTACATAATAGTGAATGTTTGAATTGTCGAGAGTTTTATCAGATCAATTCGCATAATCACGTGTTGTATTCTGGCCGGTCACAGATTTTACTTCGAAATAGTGAGTAAACCAAAACGTACTGTTTTAGTTGGAAATATCAAGAGTTTTTCTAGGGGCTGAGCATACACTTCGAATTAGCGAGAGGTTCCTATTATCGAAGGTTTTAATTAGCGAGAGTCGACTGTATTAATAATATGTTGCTTCTCCAATTTAAAGAAAGAAATAGCTTTGAATTATTTCATTGTGTACTTTATCATACTTTGAAATACTTAAGAACACTAAACGGACTTCGGAAAACGTTTCAAGAAGAATGGAGTAAAATATGCATGACAGTACTAAGAAAAAGTTTATTTTTATGATAAATTTTAGTTAGAGCTATTGTCAAGAATCATGACAATCAGATAGAAGCAAATTCCCACAAAAAATGCAGTTTTTATTGATAAAAATTAACTCTCAAAATTCCATTAATTGCAAGACGCCTTCTGTATTTTAATAGTATTCATAATTTATTCACTTAATATATAAGTCCTATTAGAAAATCAGGAAAGTATCGATATAAAATATTGTCAATATGAAATAATCAAAGTTTTCTGATCGCTTTAAGCGACTGAAAAAACAGAGCAAGCTTTGTGATCGATGATGTTAATGTCGATTCTCAAGTTCGAGTCTTGATTCTATTACAGGTATATATGCAGAGTGATAGGAGGTGCATATTGAATGCAAAGGAACAACGATGTCCTCCCGTGTTGGAGAATGACAGTATCTCTCTACTCTGAGTTAACTGTTCGTATACTGTCATCTTCATCACTTAACTACAGTTCAAAATTGTGAAAATGTTGCCAGTAGCCCTCTAGAACGATTTGATTTCGCTTAAAAAACGAACGTATTTGTAGATAGGAAACAACTTTTTGACGAAAATTAAGTTATAATTTTTAAATTTACTATAGCATTTATAAACTAGCAAATTTATATTTAAATCAAGTAATGATAATCTAATACTAAAAATCAATTGTTGCAACATTTAGAGGTCTATAAAGGTTTTCTTGTTTACATATTTCTTAAGGATTTATTTAATAAGTTGCTATAATTATATCACTAATGCTTAATTAGTTTTCTCAGGAAATTAGAAGTAGAGCAATTAGAAATATTGAGCATATCGATTAATCTCTGTTGGAACAAGCACTTTCAGAAATTAATTTTATAGAACATTCAAGAACATAATTTAATAGCATATTTTCAGTCTTTATTATAATATATTCATTTATACCATAGTAACTTATTCCGTTTTGCCATCAAGTGTTGTTAAATATGTATTTTAGATATTAAATTCTCCAAATTTGAGAGCAGAAACTTACACAGTGCATATTTCAGCTCTCTCTCTGCAGAACTTTAAAAAAAACATATCTTACTGTTCAAATGGAATACCTAATATGAAAAGGTGCCTATCCTCTTTCTTTGTTACTACTTTAAAAACAGTAACATCAATATATTCCTCATCATTCAATTCTTGAAGACATGAAAAATAAATTTACATTCGACGATGAAAATCCATTCGAATGTAAAATACGAATGGAACAAAATTGAAAACTTGAAGAATAACTTAATAAAACCAACATTTCACCCCTCACCACGCGCCAAAATTGAAGCCATGAGGCGAAAAAAAAGAAAGAAAAAAGTATCACCGCCGCATCGAAAATTGGAAGGCTTTGATTTCCTACCGATGCGGGGCGCTGCGGATCACGCATGCTCCGTTTTCAAGGTCATCTCCATGACGACCTCTGTGTTGACGATGGTCGAGGATCGTCCCGTTCCCCTACGCGGGACATTCCTGGGATCTCCGCCGAAAGGAGAACCAGTTCCTCTAGCGCCAAGCGAAGACGGATTCCGTCGCCAATCGTCATCGTGGAATTCATCCGGGGAGTCCTGAGGGTGCCAAAAAAATGTCCTGCTGAAGGAATGGGGAAGCACAACAGCAAACTCACGCGGGAGGAGTTGGAGGAACTCGAGGAGATGACCAACTGTAAGTGGAAAAGAGAAAATCATTTTTGAGTTCTAAAAGGTTCATTTAGTGAGGAGATTATTGGTGGGTTCTTTGGAGTAAGGGGCTGGTGTGTTGGAATTTCTCTTGATTAAAGATATCAAAACATTAGCTTTGAAGAAATTTTTTTGTTGAAAATATTTTTAAAACATTTTTTTATTACAAAAGATAAAAATTTGACTTTTTATTATAACTTAATAATAATACCTAGATAATAGTTTATTTTTCTTTCTTGAAAAAGACGTACTAAAGAACAATTATTGTCTCTTTTATAAAGCGGAATAATTTTATGCGTATATACATAATTTGAGGAAAGAATTTTGTAATTACATGTTAACTAGTACTTGTTTAAGATGATTTTTTTTAGTTCTACAACTAAAAAAGAAAAAAATTTTTAAAAAAATATTTTTTTCCAACTTCAATTAGATGCTCTAAACGAAGTTAAAACAAGATCCTGAAATTTTAATTTAATTGCTACAAATATTTTCATTGTTGAAAAGGTGTATTTAAATTCATGAATTCTGTAACATTTAATTTTGGTGTCATGTCAAATAGTTTTTTTTTCTGTTTATGTCATTATGAAGTTATTTTAAGATACCTAATACACAATCCATCTAAAAAGAGCTAATTTATGAAATTTTTGTGTAAGATATAGCAAAACATAAAATTTTTGGTAACTTATAAACGGATTTTAAAGTAAAAAAATGATAAGACAAATTTTTCAACTCAGTGCTAATTGTAATGTACTACAAAATACTGAAGAAATTTATAGGTAAATTTAATTGCACATTTCGCGAGAATTTTCATAATTAAAACTAAAGAAATTCAAATTTATATTTAAGGGTTTATTATTTATTTTTATATTTTAGTAAATGTTTTGTTCATAATCTCGATCAGAAAAATTTATTTTCATAACACAATTTGTATTTTATATTAGTTAGATTTGGGCCAATGCTTATAATTATACAATACTTTTTTTCTACAGCATACTGATTGCATACAATGTAACTTAAATTTTACTACCTCAACTTTTCAAATACATTTAATAGCTTTTGATTATTATTTTGAACGCAAAGAATTTTTTTAAATAACAGTAAATATGATATTTAATAAATACATGTAATTTTTTTTAAAAAATTACAAATAATGTTGGAAAAATTATGATGTTGCAATTGTGATTATTTCAAACTTTTTAATTTTATTTTTCTACAATATAACCAGAACTTCATCGAAACATTGCACCAACTTTTACTGAGATCATTTATTTAAGAGAATTATTCATGCGTTTATATAGAGAGAGAATGAGATAGAGAGAGAGAGAATTTTTGTGTAATATAAGTTAATACTTTTTATTTTCAATTCCCTCCGACATTGAACTGATATCAGTTTTAAAATCTTGTCTTGTAAAATTGTTTAATATGACAATAATGATAGCTAAAATATAATTTATTAAATTATCTTTATAATTTGTCTTTATAAAAAAGTAGAAAGTTAGAAATAAATAAATATGCCCTATTCTCTGTGTTAAAACAATTCTTTTTTATTTAAACACTTATGTTTATATCCATCATTACATTTTAATGTAATATAGTGACTATATCTACCTTTGTAACAAAAAGGAAAATAATATTGTTTAATAATGGACTAGGTATTTCTATCAACTTATATGAAAAATACTAACTTGGATTTAAAGGTAGTTTTCTAAAGCATAACGTTTCAATTCTTCATTTTATAACGTATTTCCATTGTTTATACCTACTTATATTATTTTTTATCGATTTTATATCCATCAAGTTTTACTGAAATGGTCTTCCGTGAGGAATATACTAATATCGACCTTTTGGTCACTAGACAGAAAGTTTTTGGCACCGGTGCAAAAGTATCTAATTGCGCCATTGACATACATTCTTAAGGTGGATTTTTATATAAACATTTTTATATAATATATGAAGATTGATGATGCATTTACAACTCTTATAGTTTATACATTTAAGTCAACAACAATCTTCAAGCTAAGCGACCAAAAAAAGTCACCTTTTGGTTTCTGAAAGGGTATAAATATTTAAAATGTTTACGTCATTTTTCACTTTTTATTGAAAAAAAGAATATTAATATTTTTTTTAAAAAGTTGAGTTGACGAAATACTAGTATTTCACAAATAAATAATTCATTGCCAAACGATTTTTTCCCTATCCTTATCTTTTGATAAATATCCTTCTATAAGATATAGAATACATATTTTTTGTATGCATTTAAAATGTCTTAAAGACGAAGAAAAAAAGAGATGCTTTCTCTTTAAAGAATTAATTTTAGTTTTAATTTTTTTCGAGAATATTTCAGAAGGTAAGAAAATGTTTTTCTAGCATTCCTCGAGAAGAAAGGGTTCCAATGTACTTAATTTGATTATATGATTTTTTATTTCGTTTAATAATTTTTGATGATTCAGGTTATCAAATTATTTTTAGTATTTGAGATTGAATTACAAAACTTCAAAAAGCAGAATAATTCTTTTTCTCGTTACAGAAAAATAAAAAAAGTTTCTTTAAATCTGCAATCACTGATAAAAACTTTTTTCTCAAACTTAAAGCCTATATCGCAAACAATTATTTAATATGATTGCTTTGTAATTAATTGATCCTTGATTGCAAATGAAAAGTTTAAAATTATTTTCTTATACTTTCAGAGACTGAGATTAAAAGGAATTTCACAGTATATAAATAAAATATACATAAATGTTTAATAAAATAAAAATATTTGTTAAAATTAAACTTATTTGAAAAAAGCTTGTTTATAAATAGTCTGCATAAACCGTATACATATATATAATGTAATCATTTATATAAACTTTGTGTTTTCTTAAATCGCAGTATTCAATTATGACCAAATTGCTGAAACTAATAGTTAAAACTTCAAAAATGAATTAAAATTAAAACAAAATATTGTAGTAGTTAATATTTTTAGCTTATAAATTTTAAACTGCGTATCCTACGAAACTGTATGTAAGATTTCATAATGAAATTTTTAGCAATGATAAGAATTCCTAAATTCCTAAAAGCATAAAAATATTTTGCATACAATAAACTCTCTCTCTCTCTCTCTCTCTTTTCCTTGAAAAAATGGAAACAGAAGCTTTGAATATTGTATTACTTTGAAAAAATTACTGTATATTTTTCTTTTCATTTTCCAAGTTATGAATCAGCATTTATGTAACTTTATTATAAATTTTTTGTGTTGAAAATAATTGAATTTGGATTCAAAACTGTACATAACATTTCTGTGCTATGAAATATCGATGTAATTTAATTTTACTTCACAAAGTTTGCTGAGGGAAATGATTTAAATCTTTATATATTTCTGATACGTATTATATTTTCCTTGAAATACTTATCTTAATATAAGCATTTATATTTTTTATCCTATATAAAACATCAGTAAATTTTTTTTTAAAAAAAGTGAGACTTCTATTTTAAAAATCAACCTCTTTATTTTTCGAAAATAATTTTTTTAAAAAAAATATATGTTCTTTTAAGTAAAAAAAATAAGAAATCAAATTTTTCACTCATTAAAATTATTCTTCTGAAATCTTTTCCGTTTTTATCGATTCAAAAAATAATTGCATTCAGAAATACTTTCTTCGACTCTTAAAAAACAGTAAGAGTTTAAGAATGTTTCAATTTTCAAAATATATTTTCTAATAATTATATACGAAATAAAAAATTTCTGATTTTAGTTTCTCAATTTTGTTCTTACTTTGTTAAAAAAAATTACATCTATCAATGGAGAAAAAAGGATCTGAAATACTTTACAAAACTTTGAAAACGAAAACTTATAGTACTTTTAAGAATTGAAAACGAATTACAATTAATTGGACATTTTTATAATTATTTTCAAATGTATTTCTTCTTTGAACATATATGTTAAAACAGTTTTTCTCAAATTTTCATCAAAAAATTTTTAAAAAATTTTTTAAAAAGACATATTTATGATTAGAGATTAAAACAATAGATTGAAATAGAGTTCTTATAAAAATATTTCTTCTATTACAACGTGAAGGACTTTTACTAAGTTTTATTAATATGAGCTTTAATATTTTTTTTGAACTTTAACTTTTTAATGCATTTAGTTATTTATAAAATAAATATCTCATTTTTAAATTCCGCTGTGGAAAATTCATAAAATTATACGTAAACATTCATACGAAATTTATTTGAATATAGTTATTCGAATTTTATTACTTAAAATGTAAAGCTCCACGCACACAGGAAATAATACAACTAATATGTTTCAAAATAAAAAAATAATTTTCTTATAAAAACCTTCTTTCTAAATAAAATCCCTTATTGTGGTTTTTCAACCTACCTTAAAATAGTTTGTGGTCAAATTGAATTCGAAATTTAATTTTAAATTCACGTTTTACAGTTATTTTCCTTAAAAATCGCATTAGTAGAAAACCAGATCTTTTTTATATGAAGATAGAAAAACTCACAATTATTTCTATTTAATTTAAGAAAAATCCCATAAAACTTGGAAAGTTATTCAAAAAAAATTTCTTAAACTTATGCATACGTAATATGTTTGTTAAATGTTTGCATACGATCTTTATATTGGCGCTGTCGTAACATCTGAGATATGGATCTTCGAATGTTTCTAAAGATGGCGGGAAAGAATATTCCAATAAAAAACCTTTTAGAAATTCGATATTAATCTTTTGAAACCAGACTTCCGGTTGGTTTCTTTTTCAAAATTCGTTCCATTCCAGTAGAATATTTGAATACCTATTGAAAAACTTGGGAAAGATTTGAAACCATAAAGAAATCTAGGTTTATTTAGGTAAACATTTTGGTCCAACTGCTCTCACAGAGAGAAATAAAAACCAAACGATCGATCTGCAGAAATTTCCTAGAATCTTACTTCAGACAGCAACAGTTTCTTTTTTTTTTTAAAGAAACTCTGAGATATGAGGTATTGTACATTTTTCTAAGAATGGATTCCATTGGAGTGGTTAAAATAAAATTTTAGAACAACTAATGCTCATACGTAGGGCAAAGTTATTATTTGTTTTGAAAAAAAACAATAGCAGAGATGAGTGCATTTGCTCCTATGAAATTTTTTGATTATTTTTAAGCGATTGATTAATTGATTTTTGTGCTTTGGCAATGGGCCAATCTACGGGAAAATTAAGTTCCTAGTTCCAAGAATTAATTTGTTTGATAAATGAATCAAATTTATTTCCTTTTCATATATTTTGTCTCTGGGAATTCTCTTCCCCTCCCTCTTGATCTATCCTTACTAGAATTTTGGAATAAGCTGTTTTCATTTGTTGTTTGACGAACGTTGGCACTAAAAATGTGATAACATATCGTTGTGCCTAAGATTATATATGTTACACTTAATTTCTCAATTGCTCCTTTAGAAATAACTTGAAAGATACCATAAAGTATATCAGAAATCTTATCGATGTTTGGCAAAATTTAGAGCCATACATATATTCAAAAGAAGATATTGAAGCAAGTAATAAAAAATTGAATGAATTTGTAAAAATTTTATAAATGAATTCAGCAAAAATATTCATTAAAAATAATGACAGATAAGAAGAATAAAAAGTAAAAAGTATAAAAATGAATAATTAGTTTTAAAAATACATGAAAGAAAAATTTATGTTAACAAAAAAAAAAGAAAAAGTCTGTATTTCAAGTGTTATTTATGTTAAATTTTTATTTATTTCAAAGATATCTATAAATATTGATAAAGCAAAATGAATATTTTTCAGTTTTTAAAATAGAATTTAAATTATTATTAATTATGTGGCTTATTTATTTGTATGCAATTTTTAAGGTGAAAGAATAGTATCGATCACATATCAACGAAAAAGTTTCAGAAGTGTTTTCAGCTATTTTTGATGTGATAGTTTTATGTTTCAAGAATAACTTAAATTTAGAATGTGTTTTTCCGTAGATATGGGCAACATAATTTTTCTTTATTGTCCTTTTTATGCACACAAAAAATTTGACAGTGATTTTGTTTGTTAATCATAACTATATAAACGATCAATTATTTATTCTAATGTGAAAGTACGAAAAAAATTTTATGAAAGAATCAAATTAATTTTTTATTTTACTAATCAAATTTAAGGCTATTATTTTAAATTACAATAATCTTTTTAATAAATACGAAAATAAAAAAAAACTTGAACAAATTCTTGATAAAATCTTAAATGATGAAAGTAAAAACTTTTTTTTCTTTGTGTCAGTATTCCAATAATATTAACTGAACAAAATTAACTTGTAATGCTTTTTATTCCGATTGTATGGCAGCATACAATTAAATTATTTTAAACTTTTGTGCGTCGAAGTTTTAATAGAATATATTTTGAATTTCTTGGAAGAGAGAAAAGGAAAAAGTTGGGGCATATTATTGAATCTTTTTTTAACATAAAAGAACTCAATGCCTTTTATATTAAAAAACATACTAAAAATGTATTAAGTTCTAATTGCTTGCTAAATATAAAAATTCAAACTATTTATAAATTATATTATCACATTTTTTTGATTCTGTACACTACCAAAACTATCAAGAGAAAAAAAATTCCTATTTATGTTTTTTAGGTTTATATTTTGGCATACTTTCTCGATTAAAATGCGATACATCTTTCTAAAATAAGTCTGCCTATATGTTTTTAAAAAGCACAAATATTTTCCATTTTAAAAGTAAAATTACTCATATTATTTTTGAAAAATATGAATTGCTTATTTTTATAACCAAGACAGAGAAACAAAATATTGCTAATTAATCATTTAATTTCTTTAAAATCTTTTTTTTAAAAAATGAGGACACAACAGAGCAAACAATTTCTTTTGAATGAAAAATTAAAACAATTTTTTTTTCTTAAGCAAAGAATAAAATTAATCATACCGAACATTAGTTTTGGTTGAAGAAAAAAATTAAGTAAGACATAAAAATAAAAATAAAAAAAATATTATAAAGATTTTTTTTTCACTCAGGAGATAAATTTTATCATCATTTTGCTAGGCATACGTTGGTTCCATTTTTAATTATTCTTGTATTATTGCTTCTTATTAACATTTGTACGTTTTCATGATAAATGGTATTACAATTGTAATACTGTTGAGGTAAAAAAAATAGATTTTTTTTTATTTTTGTTAAATTTGTTAAAGTCATTTATATTATTATATTTCCATTCTTTCAATGTTGAGAATTGGCACTCAGATATAGACAAACATTACAGTTTATTTTTCGAAACTTTGCATGATTATATTATTGCTTATTGCATGAATTATAAGTGTTGCAAACACTTTAAATCATTAATTTCTTCCCAGTTATGTATGAAATTAAATATATAAATGAAATGTAAACTATAAATTTTAATTAAATGTTATTTTTTTACAAACCCCACGTAAGAATATTGTTTTAGAGAAAGTAATTCGTTTATGAATGCTGTTACTAACAGATGTTATGTATGAATCTATATGCATAAAAGACAAAAGCAACTCACTCATTCACTCACTTAAGCATTCATCACGAGATCTCAGACACTATTAGACCTTACAGACATAGAATTTTGTATGCATGTTTCTTTTGTTGAGTATAGATTCGCTACTAACAGATTTTACGGAAGTCGACACCCAAGGTTGTTGCGAGGATTCAAGGAGCGTTTGCTGTAAACATTCTCGTTTTTTAACTTTAAACCTAGAAACTTGAAGTTTGGCTAGCATTTTTCTTTTATTGAGTAGAGTACCGTCAAGAACGGCTTTTATGATAACCGACTTTCAAGGGGGGGGGGTTACAGAGGCGCTTCAGATGATAAAAATTTCCCGTTTTCAAACTATTAAACCTACAGACTTGAAATTTGGTAAACATAGTTTTTTAGTTGAGCATAGAAACACTAATAATTAATTTAACGAAAATATACTCCTACGGTGAGTTGAGAGGGCGTATACACATAAAAACTATTACTTATGGGCTTGAAAAAGGGCAAGCATATTATTTTGTCGAGTAGAGACCCGTTAAAAGGAGTTTTGTGGGAATGGACTCTTAAGAGGTATTCATGGAGGGTTACGGTTCTATCGTAGATAAAAAAAATCTCGTTTTTGAACCATTTGAACTACATGTTTTAAATTAGGTAAGTATGTTTCTTTTGTTGAGTAGATATCCATCACGAACGTGTTTTAAGGAAATTTGACTTCCAATGGGCGTTGAGAGGGGCGTAAGAGTTAATTACATTTCGTTTTAGAAATTCAAGTCCTGTCCTTTTTAAACCAAGAGGAGAGGACGAAAAGAATGTTTTCCGATGCAATCGAAAGCTTAATGCTAAGACTTAGATACACAAATAACTTAGAATCAATTAAATATAGGCATACAGTAATAAGAAACACCCAGCAAAGCCGGTGGGTATAATGGCTAGTATTATAAATAAAATATAATATGCTTGAGTGTTCTTGCACAAATAAATTTTTACTTCAGAAATATATTCATATTATAATTTTATCTATGAATGTATACTGTGAAAGAATTTTTTTAAGCTAGTAGAATATAAAAAAAAAATTTTTTTTTAATCGTCTTTCAAAGATGATTTTTAAAAGTTATTTTTAAAAGAAATATTTAAAAAAAAATTTTTTTGACGTACGTAAAAATATTATTGCTGTTATAGTTTGTTGGAAGAAATTTCTCAATCTCTAAAAAGATTCAACAGTCACACTACTTAATGTCTCAGATGCATTTCAAAAATTTCAAACAAATCAAACAGCAGCATTCGAAAAACTTTCAGCCAAAAACAACGATTTAGAAAGCACTTTCAGCGAAATCGCAAGAAAAAAATTACCTTACACAACATCTTACGTCGAAAATGTTCGAAATCAAATTTTTCTTCTACGAAAAGCGTAAACTTTCATCTTGTTCCTTACTTCACTTCACTTCGCCTTCGTTTCGGATCGCTTACAGTTAGTTGATAAGCGTGAATGTCCCTGCGTCACACGCATATCGATAAAATGTACTTGCCAAGATTAAAATTTCGACCCCATAGCATTGGCATTCGAGCGAAGAAAACGGACCCGGTGACGGTCACAGTTTGAAGGGCAGAAATCTGACCATTCCTCTGGACCATTTTGTGATGCGTAACAGGCCATTAGGGTAATATGCCATTTTTTTCCTATCTTTCGTTTTTCTTCTATATTTAGAAGGGGAAAATAGGGAAAAAATTCCCCACGGCCTATGTCTACATAAAGAGTTTCTTGTGTTACTCCATTAATAGTATTATTATGCGAAAATATTCTGAGGATTTGACTTTGGAATTTTTATGGAATTTGGGTCATGTAATATAAACCTGATAATGAGACTTGATGCTGGAATATTTACGCGCTGGCGAAATTTATAAGAAATCATTTTACTGGCTAAGAGTTTCTTACAAAAAAAACTCAGACAATACGAATAAAGATTTGTTAGAAACATTAAAGAATAATTTTATAAAAATAATGTATTATTTATATTCCTTTATTTTATGTTTATAGATACCAATAACCTGTAAAAGTAATATATTTATCTTCTTCGAAAGACATTTGTTCGTTAGTAAATTGATACACGTTACTTTAGGAAACTTTTAATTGTCCAGTCCTTTCTGTTTATTTACATATTTATTTTAAATTATCAAATTACAACCACCATTATTAAAAAGTTTTTTTTAAAAAACAATCACTTGATTTCCTAATTTGATATATCATAACAATATACAGGGCTGGTGAAATTGAACTTCCGCTACTTAGAGGGTCCTGGAGGCCATTCTACTGGTGCGAAGAAAAAAAATATTTGGGCTACAGATTCTTCTGATGATGCACTTGAGGCTTCTGAAATAAAAAAAAGTTTAAATATTGCTTATAGAGGGCGTTGTGGGTCAGCACATTCCAGCAAAATAGGCAAATATCACGAACAATAAAAGGTAGATATTGTTCTTGCCACAATCAAGGCATTGCAGATGCCTGAAAGAACACTTCTTGTGAAGCTATGCAACCGCAACAGTGAGAATGCAGCGGGAGCTATCAGAGAGTTCCGCCGTCTCAAGAAACAACGACGTGAACCAATGTCGGTGCATTCTCTTAAAGACTTGATGTTAAAATTCGAGAAAACATGACAGCTAGACGTTCCTCCTGAAAGAGGACGAAAAAGAGTCAACACCGCCGTCATAGGGAATATTGCTACAGCGGTTGTGGAAGCGAGCAGGGAATCGCTTCACGGAACTGTCAGCGTACTGACAATTTCACGTGATATGTCCTACTCCCCTGTCCGACATATCATGCGTAAAATTTTGAATTTCTTACCCGTATAAGATTCAAGCGGTTCAGCAATTGAAACTGCACGACCCAGACACTAGCAAAACCTTCGCGCTAGAATTTCTCGTAAGAATGGCGATCGATGATTCATGGTCATAGAACATACTGTGTACGGATGAGGCCCGCTTCCATCTTAATAGACAAGTGAATATCCAACATCTCCGAGTTGTAGAGTTGGCTGTTCAGTGTACCGGCAATTCGTACTATAGGAGTGAGGCAGTGAAATGCAATACCACCCCAAACCATGAAACCGGGTGCAGGATCAGTGTGTCGATGCATAATGCAACAGTTCAGCAGCCTCTCATCACGGTGTCTCCAAACTCGAATCCGACTATCGTGATGTTGCAGGCAAAAATGGGACTCGTCAGTAAACACAATGATGTTCCATTCCGCTGTTCATGTCTGCCGTTATTGTACCATTGACTGCGCAAATGCCTGTGGTTTCCAGTCAAAGATAAACGAAGCAATGGACGCCTTGCGGATATTCCACTCTACTGCAACCGGCGTCAAATGGTACGATCGGACACCGAATGATGCGTAATAGACTGAATCGGTTGTGCTATGGTTCGTGATGTGGCTGCGCGATCCATCACTGCCATGCGCACACTCTGCTTTTTATCACAGGCAGTGGTGTAAAGAGGTGGGTGCGATCGCCCCCGTCTGTCCGTCGTTTCCTCCTGCATCCAGCGATGACAGATCTGCCTCACAGTTTCTTGGTTTCGTCCAACACGTTGACCGATTTCTCTGAAGGATAATCCACAATCCCTATGGCAACTATTCTTCCTCTGTCGAATTCAGAAGCTTCGTTAAAAGACGCTCGGTGTCTTCCACGAGGCATAGGTAAACAGCTTACTCAAATAAAAAAAACGCACCGAACCAACCTTTTTTGAAATCGCCAATCTGTTCTCCTCTTATATAATGCTTGTGGGTGGCGCTACGGTACCCTGTAATGTGTATCTATGATATAATAATGATTCACCGCCAACGCCTGATGTAAATTGCACATGGTTTGCATGCTTCCTTTTGGGTGTTACATTTTGTGTGGCCAGCAGTGTATGTAGAAACGCACATCTTTTTCTTTGACTTAATTCTTCTCTAAATTCTCAATGTTGATATTTATATATTAAATTTATGCTTACAACTATTGTAACAAAAAATACTTAATAAAAGTATTAACATTTATTTTAGAATGGGTTATATTTACTTATTTAATTAGAAGAATAATCTTGGTGCTATAAATCACTTCTCATAATAACAGCCCAAACAATTTATCAAGAGTCTGAATTTTTTGCCGGGGAACAATTTCATTCGACAGGAGGAACACTCTGTTGGTCATTCCACGTATCTTGATTGCAAACTTGTACGTCAGCCTGATGATTCAACATGTTGTGCGGCTTTTTTTTAACATTATTCCCAGGGAATGTTTTCTAACAGTATAACGTGCACTCTGAAACCATTGTTGTAACGCAAAATGCTCTATAGAGTGTCGAACGTGTTGCCTTAACTTCCTAGATCACCAGATCGTTCTCCAATCGAGCATAAATGGGACATCATTGGACGACAATTCCTACGTCATCTACACTTTAATAGTGTTTCTGTGTTGACCAACCAAACGCAACAAGCTTGCAATTTCATCCCCTAAACTGATCTACTGTACGTGTACGTCGCATTGTATGTACATTTGCATGCTTTCATTCGAAATCCTGGCAGTTACACCGGTTGTTAATGGACCATCGTTTCACATTTGAAGTGGCTCTTCTCGAGTACACATCAACCTGTGATATAGTAACTTTAACCAGTTAAATATGTCACCTAGATAAATGTATTGCCGAAGTCTCATTAGTCTACAATAATTTTTTTCTTGGTGTTGGGATTTTTTCCCATAACATTATATGTAAGTAACCACAATTTCAAAGGAGAAGAGTTATTTTATAAACAACAATTTGATAGCAGATAATCATTTATTTTCTCTCAAATGGGCTATATTTGGTAGCTAAGCTTTTGCAGTCACGGCAAGCCCTCAAGTGTGGAGCCATTTTATTGGTGGCGTCAATTCATTCAATTCAAGCTGTGGGAGTGGTGTATTTGGCACCCCTCTATCACCATCTTGCCTACCTAAAGGTGGGGGGGGGACAAAGCATCACCAGCAACTTGCATAATAACTATTATTTTATTTCAATTCAAACACACTTAATCACAAGTGAAACTACAAAAGGAAACCCTAGGAGTGATATATATAGTGAGCAATCTAATCTCATGAATAACTCTAAATAAACACGACTAAGTGAACTAGACAAGGAGAACAAGCGCTATTGGTCCGATAACTAAATCTAATTCGATCTATCTTAGATCCTCAATCTAATAATTTAATATCTTAGCAACTACTTCTTATACTCACGCATCATTTGTGCAATACTCAATGTAATATTCTCCCCTACGTATCACCGCCACAGATCTCCTGCTCCTTCTATCTTACATCTACAAAACCTTGACTTTATATAGTCAAACTAATTTAAATATTGTGGTTTCTTCTTCAGAGGCTGTGAATTAACGTGAATGTTGGCTCCAAAGTTTCTCCAAGAGGATTAGTGGAAAAATGACGAGTATAAATCCGTATAACAAAGCTCTCGTCGGATGCTAAATATTGCCGTGATTTAATTTTACCGAGAGTACCAGAGCCAAATTGATACTCAAGGGATCTTTTACATGCCACATAAACATCTGGCATGCGAGTTTACGATCTTCGCATCCAGAAAATCTATCAACTCCTGTCTGCCTTAAGGCTTTATCACATGTACAAGTTTGGTGCAATTTTTGTTCCTATTCGTGAAATTTTTACTCCGTTGCCATAGCAATGGCTTTGGAACAACTTTTTGCCAGTGAACGGAGAAAGTTGCTCTAAATGAAAGTTGCTTGAAATTCCTGCCAATGGGGTTCTTCGGCTCTCTACGTCATAAACAAGATGGCGGTAACGGTGATAGCTTTGCATCAAACGCATCAGATATGGCGTATAATATTTTAATGGTGAACAATATTTTAACGGCGTATAATATTTTAAACAGAATGATGCTCCATTTCTGTTTACCCCATAAACAAAAGCGCGAGCGAAATAAAAGAAATAATATTGGATGGTCGTTTTCGAAGCAGAAAAATCAGCGAGTAATGTTTCAATGTGGAGAAAGAACGTGGCTGATGTCAGAGCATGTCGTTTTGTTTACGGTAACCTTTCCCCCTCAGATTCGGCGAAAAGTTGGGCCAAAAAAATGCATGTGTGATACCGCCTTTAGACTTACGAGGCTTGCATGCTATCTCCAAGCCACCGAGCCAGTAGCAGATAATCATTATTTCTTTTGTTGTCATTTTTTGTTAAATATAGCGGTAAATGCCCTTCGAAATGAAATTTTTTTGTTAGATTTCTATGGAGTTTTTTTTCTCGTGACAATGCCATAAATTATGTTAAGACATGAAACTTTCTATAAAAAATGGGACAATACGTTTTATTTTATTTCATGTCCTTATAAAAAGCAATATCTACATTATAAAATTATAATTAATCTCATTAAGACTTTTTTCAATGTTAAAATATTAAATTATCCATGAATACGAAATAATTGCGTAATCCTGTTTGCAAAATTGCTTGTTTTTATAATTTAGCATCTCATTAATTTTTGGAAAGTTTCATCAATTTTTTAATAATATTACTTGTAGTACAATATATTGCTACTGATCTCGCATTAAAAATACTTATTATAGACAAAAACACACTCATTTAAAAAATTTGTTTCTGGAAATGACTGTTGTTTTCCCCAATTTAAAAGCAATTTACCTGACAAATTCGTACACAATCGAAATATTGTGTTTATATCCATACAGTTGCTATGGAAACATGCATTTTTGATTCGCTACTGTAAAATGTTTCTTCAAAGTTTAAACGCATTATCTTTAGTTATTAGATTTCGTTTCTAATGTCATAAAAATTAGTCATTACTCAAAAAACGATCATATTATCATAGCATTTTTTAAATTTTTTTCGAAAATTTCAATTATTGTAATTTAATTGTTCTAGTAATAATTCTGAAGTAGTGTTTACACGATAAAGTTAATAACCATAATACTATTTATCCAATTTTCTAAAGTTTGAACGAACTTTTGACTCACCTACATTTATATTTTTAATTCTAAATATTCAGATTTTTTTTTAATCTTAAAAATGAAAGGTTTATTCGGGGACTATTGCGTCATGCTATTTTTCTGAAAAACTATACCTATCCAGAACCCTTAAGAGAAAAAAGTAATTTTTTTAATACATTTTGTAAAATAATATCTACATAAATGTTCAGCATGTAGCAAACCTAATGTTAAACAATTATCTGAGAGACTCTAATTTTAATATTCTGTTTTTCTATTGCTTATTTTTTATTTCATTTTTACGGTGTCTCGTGCAAATAAAAGATCACTAGGAATTTTAATCCGATGGAAGAATATAGCATCGAATAGATCAAGAGGGTGTAAGCTGACTGCCTTGGACGGTAACCGGCTGTAGTGCATGGAAAGAAAAAGGAGAATTTTAAAATTTACATTTATTCTATTTTAAACTAGGCCAACCTAGCTCCGAATTAATCAAAATTTGTATTTGTCCATGTAGGGGAAAAAAAGAATAAAGTATTTCCCCAAAGTTGGATCATTTTCAAAAGCATTGACCCATTTTTAATAGTTCTGATATATATATGCTATTCTCAAAAAAGAAGAACCTTAATTAAATTTTGCAATTTCACTTAAACAAAGCGAATATTACATTTAATGATTCATAGGAAACTAATTTATGATCTTAAAGGATTAATTGATTTGTTTTTAATTGGTTTATTTAACTAACTTTAGAAAAATTTCTCACTTTGCATTCTATTTTTTCCCGTGAAAAATATCTTCTGTATCGACAGATATATTAAAAGTTTAAAAAAAGGCATTTCTTCGTAGTAATTTGGAAAAAAAACTTCAAAAAAAATTATCATGATTTTTTTTATTGTGTTTTTTAAAAAGAATCATTAAAGCAAATTCAAACAGTGATTGTTTCGAAATATGTGAATCGCATTATATATATGTATATAGTTGCTATTATTATTACTAATGTAGTAGTTTCACATGTTTTCTATAGTTATGCAAGAATGTTAATAGTATGTATGATGGGAAAAAGTAAACTGAATCAAAATATTGTGCTTTGTTTCATTCATTTAGGTCAAGGGTGGGCAGATTTTTCCCGAGTACGGACTGCTTCGAATATTTTTATGGTGTTGCGGTCCACCCAGTGGCGTAGGTGGGGCCATTCTGTGTTAAAATTGTATGCTTCCTTAACACTTGTTTTCGACATTGTACCCCTCTTTTAAAATATGGCAGATTATTACTTTTATTACAAAACACAAATCACACAAAATTTTCTAGTTGAATGCTTGAATAACTATGAGCGACTGCTAGACTGTGGAGCGTAGACGTATTCAATGCAACGAGCAGAGAACATATGTAAACCGATGAATCTGAAACGGACATATGTATTTAAAACTGTTCGCTGCCAATTTCTATGCCATCGCGGACAACTCGAGAGCCCAATCCCGTGGAAGCATGGGGTGTGAGATATCTGAATAGCCAATACCGCGCTATCACGGAAAGAGCTGATCATCAATATTTAATCTCCTCTTCAGCTGGCGTGTGGGGAAAATTCATTTTTATGGCTGGCATTGATGTGATCCCTTTTTCTGCAACAGGGGCAGGGAACGTGTTCCAGTGAAGGGTCATGTGTCATCAACTCATTTATCGAATCATTTGCTTAAGTTAACACAGTCGCATTGATTATGAAAAGCCGATTGTTCGTGTTCCATAAATATGTTTCTCTTGAAATGAATTTACGTCCCTTATACCTGTGACCCAGCTAGAGGTGTGGAAGGAACTGAATGATCATACGACATGATGAATTCCAATTATTTTATTTATTACTATAATCCACTCAGACACAACCAACACTTTAAACAAGATAATTCGAATCAGTAATAGAGCAAGAGGGAGATGAGATTCGCGTTGGGGAGAATATATTCAATCATGCAGCTCTACCTTTAATATTACTTTACAGAGCTTACGTATTTAATGACCGCACTATTATTTAACCTTCTATACATTGACTTAAATTAAGACAACAGTACCTGAACAATTGCAGTCTTCTTTTTACTTTAAGTTGACTTTAACACTTCCCGCTAGCTAATCTTATTCACTTTCTTAATATCCGAACTTCTGGCTTCTTACTTTGTTTACGTATTTGTTTCACTGCCAATTTACTTCACTTCTAATCTATTCACAATTCACAAACTCTCAAACACAAAATTATTTGCACATCACGTTAGTGGAAGGACGCGTATAGATCCGCCACACACTTAGTAAATGCGTCTTAGATCATAGTGTGAAGGCGGTCACCCCTAAATATCTTGGTGGTACACCGGTCAATCGCGTTCGTCTTAATGCCAACCCTTGATTTAAATTGGGTCACTTATGGAAATTTGACTTCTTGCTGTTTTATTTTGTTGCATTCATTATAAATTATTCATTGCATAAAACTAAGACATCTATTGCTTTTGAATATTCAAAATATGTGTTAGGTTGTTGTTTTTTAATCTTTTTCACTATAAAGATTTTGGAGTACAAAATAAACTTATTTTCATTTTCTCTGATGCTAGTAATGTAACTAATTATAAGTCGCTTAATAACTGATACTTATTTAAGCGGCCGCTGTTGTCGAGTGGTGATGGTCGTGAACTCGTGGCAGACAGTCGAAGTCATGGAAAACCATCGAAGTTCTGCCGTGTTGAGTGGCTAGAGTACGTTAAACCGAAGTCTTCCGGTTAGCGTGGTGTGTAAGTTTGGAGAATACAGTGCCAGCTCAAGTGTCGTCCTCATCACGTAACCGTATTTCAAAATAACGAGATCCATCTTCAATAGCTCTAGTGATGCTTCAGAATGCGAAGTAATTTAAATTCAAATCAATATTTATTTAAAATATTTATTTGCTAATTTTTATCTTATTTTGCTAAGCATTTTTTTCCTTTTTTACTTCATGAATCTCTGAATAGCAAAAGCTTACTTTATTATTTTTTTTCTTATTTATTCAATTCATTACAAACCTTGTAATTTTTTACTGGTTTTTATCTAATTCTAAGCTAAATTCTAACATTCAACTTCTAACTTAAGCAAGTGGTAATTAAAATAAGTAGCCCAATTTATGTTCTAATTTCTAAATAATTATGAATAATTGATAAAATTTCACATCTTATTTTAAAAACTCATTTCAACCAAAAATAATGTTTCTCTATATAAAAACAGTTTTTCGTGATGCTGTAATAAATTTATTTATACACAACCCCAGTTTAGACACATTTATATTTATGATGATGGCTGCTTTTCATGAACGCGCACAAGTATTCAAAAGTACCGATGTATTCCAAATTGTACAGCCAATTATGAATAAAAATCCATATACAGAAAAATATAGAACTTTGTACGAAATTCAGAATAAATACCAGGATCAAGTTGTGACGGATCTATACACGACCTTCTATAAAAAGCCTCTTGGGTATTCTTCGGGCCAGAAAAATTCACCAATCTTCTCTAACGAAGGAAACGTTATATGCAACTTAAGTTTATTATATATATTCCTAGTTCGCGAGTTAAAGGGTTAGTGAATTAGAAGTAGAGATAATAGTTAATGGAAAGTTAGAAAGTTAAAAGTTTAGTTAACCAGAGGTGACAAGAAAGATTCAAGGTAAAGATTACCTTGTAAAAGATTATAGTCAGGAAAAGAAAGTTAATTTCAATTGATTAGAAGACTGCCTAAAGACAGGTACTGTCAACTTCATAATACGTTGATATTTAAAGTGTTAAAGTCGCTAAGCGGACATTAAGTATATATCTACCGTGTAAAGTAATATTAAGGAAGAACCTTTAATATAAAAAGAAATTATTTAATGTATTCTTCCCAAACGCGACTCTCGTCTCTTTCCTCTGTTGCTTGACTGGATTATCCTACTTATAGTGTTAAATTGATTTGTGTTTGAGTCGATTACAGTGATAAATAAAATAATTGGAATTTATTATGCCGAATGATCCTTTACTTCCTTCCACACCTTTAGTGGGGTCACAGGGTAGAAGGGAATTAGGCTCGTTTCAAAGTGTATAGTCTGTGTATTTATATAAGCCCTAAAGATCCCATTATAGAGTTTCTAATAAACCGTCTTTCAATGAATTAGTTGCTATTATTTCGACAAAAGACGGTTCTATACACAGAAAGGTTGATGTTAGATCATTGATTATCAACCACAGTTCAGCGAGACTTTTGTGTAGCACCAAAATCTTGAAATGTGCCACATTTTTTTAATTATTAATCATACACTGAGAAAAAAATAAAATCCGAAACCGAATCATTCGGCCGTTTTATAGAAACAAACTAAGAGTATTCGTGGTGCACTTAACTTGTTCTTTCAGGGATGACGGATATCAAAAATTTGATTGGTTTCATAATCTTTTTGTAATACGATATATCTGTATATGAATAAACTTTGAATGAAGTCGAAAAACTAATTTCGCTCTGCAATAATTGAGATTTAATTTCAAAACATTCGGAAGGGTCAATTAATTCCTTTTGGATTAAAATTAAAGGTGATTATCTCATAACAGCAACAAAAAAAAGAAGTTTTAAAACAGGTGTGGGTAGACTTTTCCAGGGTACGGGCTACTAACTTTTTCAAGGAGTTGCGGTCCTTGTAAAAGTTAGAAGTAGCTAGTATCAGTGGCACAAACAAAGGGGGGAGGAGAGTCCACGGGTCAGGGCCCTCCTCCATAGCCCATGATTTTTTTCGATCGATTATTATCCCATGTATATAGTACATAACATGAAATTAAATATTTGTCATTAATAATTCTTTTATAAATAAATGCTAATTATTTATTCAATAATTTATTTCTTACTGTTCTTTGTTCCCGACAATCTACAAAATAAAAAAAAATGTTTGGCAGCGTTTGGGGGTGGGTATGAAAATGGTACACATTCGACCCTGGACCACCGCACCCCGCGCACCCTTTGAAAAATTTACGAGTGCCCCCATTGCCCAGGGTCGTAGGTGTGGTGAGGTAAGGACAAAGTCAACAATATTTATTACAACTTAATAATAAATACGGAATATATGTACTTACCTACGTAAATAAAATGAAAAACTCACTTTTTTAAAGCCAAGTTTAAAGCGAAACGCAAAATACAAACATGATAATAACAGACACAAGCATAATAATATCTAATGATGAATTTATTATCAAACAATTCAAAATACATTACAAAATAAAACATTTTCATTTAAAGTTAGTTCTTGTAATTATAGTCAGTCGAAGACTTAGTCTGCGTACTGTCAGCCAATCTTGAATATTTCCGTATACAATTACTACCGGCTAACCTTCAGGCGGTCACTCCAAATTGTCTTGGCGGTCCACCTGTCGATCGCGATCGACGCATAATGCCCACCTCGGGTTTAAAATATTGTTACAGCTTTCTACATCTCATTTGCATGAACTCCGATTTTTAGCATTAACAAACATAAAAATGAAAGAAGGCAAGAAAGAAACTTTTAAATGTAGATGTCGAAAGAAAAGTGGCATTATCATTTTTACGAACAAATATAACCGAAATTACCAAAAATCATCAAGCTCGAATTTTGCATTTAAATGTACTCTTATAATTAATTTGTAACTAATTACTCTATAAACTTTTTTTGTTTTTGTCCTACATATTATTTTATTTAGTATTGAAAATTACTATCATAAACTGTTTGACATAGTGTATTACAAAGAAGTAAAATTCTCTTAAACTTATCTTATTGTTAGTGTGCCGACAAAATTTTGAAATTGTTAAAAGTGTACCCAAACTAAAAAAAGGGTGAGATTCACTGTTGTGACGGATCTATACGGTTTTTCATTAACCTCTTCTTTTTCTCTTTAAAAATCAAATTATTTATTTCAACCAACCTTCATCGAAAACTAAACGTGATTTATGTAAATAAGGAATATTATATAAATTCGGTTTTCGCGAGTTGAAGGGAGCTAAGTAAGAGGAAGTGAGAAGTCAAGTGAATTGGAGATCAAGAAGTCGATACGTAGTTGTTGACAAATTAAGCGAGCCTGATACGTTTTGAAGTGCGCGAAGAGAAGCGGATTTAAAAAATTGAAATTCACTTTTACGGAGCGTGGAGTCTTCATCAATTCATCCAGCTAAATAAAGTGCCTGAAGTTCGTCACGAAGGAACCGCATCAGTAAAATATAAGGTTAGGGTCTGATTAAGAAAATCAGATTATTATTGTGTGGCGTAGTTGTAATTGTGCGCGTTTAAGCTTTCCTAGATTCAGTTGAAATTCCGTATTATTATCCGCTTGTATTGATATCTCACCTCTTCACTCCACTCTAGTTTATTTATCTTAGTTAGTATTGTGTTTTGTCTATTCATAATCCATTGATAAGAATCAATAAATCAGTTTGAATTGGAATCATGTCTTACAATCCTTTAAGTCCGCCAACACATCCAGCCGGGTTTTCAGATAGACAGGAAGGTATTAATGTAAGGGGTGGCTACAGGTCACCACACTGTGTTATATGTAATCCAAAGAGTGAACATGACACTCAATTTGAGAATTTTAACTCTCCTCACGCAGATCCATTGCTGGATTATGTCTCTTTAATATGTAAAAGTTTAACAATTTGAGGAACAAGTATGAGCAGTTGCATAATTTGAACAATTGGGGTTGTTCAGCCGTTAGGCGGACAAGGGGTACACCCTCTAATTTTAATAATAAAAGTTTGAGCACGCCTTATGAAAAAGAAATTCTTCCCTAAATAAGCTTATTTTATGATTAAGAAGGATTAAAGACTGTTATAAATGAAATCGGAGAAAAAGTATTACACAATACTAATCTTCATCACTGATAAATAAATGAGATGTCCCTTCTGATTAAGATTCTGTTTTTACATTGATTCGTTTTTAAAATATTTTTAACTAAACCTTCTTTTTTTAATGTAAGAACGGTTTATTCATCGAGAAAGTTCGTCTCTTTGGAATAGTTTGCAGTAGGAAAAAATAGTTAAATTAACTCAAAACTTTTAAGTACATCTTGTAAAGAAAATAAGAAAAGGTTTTACGGAGCTAAGTGAAACGTGTAATTTGAACGTAAATTAAGCCCGTAATAAGGAGTACTCTTTCAACGTACCGTAAATTTACAGAACTTAATCTAATTCTAAAAAAGTTATTGATTTGTACTACTAAAGTTTTTGAATAAGTCGGCAATAAATTTTTAGATTCAAATATATATAAAAAGTAAATGAGATGCCCAAAATCTATGCTTCAGACCTTTCATGCGTCATACCATTAATTTTTGAAGCTTTTTTGTTGTTGTTGTTGTTGTTGTTGCTTTAAAGTCTTAAATTTACAGAAGAATAATTTCTGATATATTTTTGTATGAATAGTTCGTGCAATATATTTTGTTTGTTTTATGTACGTAATGTATAGTTTAAACTTGTACCCCATCGAAATAATTTTAATTTAAAAAATTTTTATGTGTGTGTGGATGCTTGTTTATACTTAGGAAACGATACAAAATTTTGACTTCAAAGTTTAAAAATATTTTTTTTCTTTTAAGCTATAAAAATATTTATTTATACCTCTAAATATTTTGAAAAGGGAGAAATGTTTATGTATTTTATTCCAGTTATGAATGTAATGAAAAAATTGTTTCTGTGTTTTGTCTATAAAAACTGTATGGTATTTAAAATTTTAAAAAATATTTGGGTCAGATGGTGATAAAATGATTTTAGCAATTTTGGAGTTTTGTTGGAAAAAAATGCATGTATGAATGTAAGTAAAAAAAAGGAAATGTATACGAAAATGTGTTATTACACTTCTTTTAAAAAAATGAGAAATAACGGAAAAAGACACCAGTCTGAATCAAAGCAAATTTGCTATTAAAAACAGTATTGAACTGAAAGAAATTTGAATTACTAGAATTATTTTGTATAAAATCTTTCTAAAAACATATTCATAAAAAGGAAATATGAAAAGTGTGCCTGAAATTCTGGACTCATTTTGAGTCCAATGTAATAAATTTCCTAATATTTTCAAGATTCTCAAAAAAGAAAATTTCAGAAATTAGAAAGATGAAAGTACTTTCATCTAAATTTCAGAGACAAAGTCTTTTTTAGTCCATTCTGACTTTAGAACTTTAAAAAAAAAAACCTAAATTTCTCATTTTAATTCCAGGCAATCGGATCAAATTTTATAGAAAATGTAATTTCGATTAATAAATTTTTATCAAAATATTTGTAGGTCATTTAAAATAAAAAGGTAAATAATTACTCGGACCCATTAAATTAAATTATTCACTTGTTTTCCCTTTTCGTTTCTGTTACCGAACATTTTACTTGTACTCTTGTCATTAACCTCAATATGGCGCCCAAACTCCATCGTCAACTTTTTTTTAACAAATATCATTTAAACTTCTAGAAGAATATATTCTTCTTAAAATGCTTGGACCAATGAAAGTGAAAAGAAAAGAACTCCTATACATCTTGATTTGCAATTCTGTGGGTTTAAGTCACGTTGACATCTTTCTTTTCCTTTCTCAACAAAACATCTGCATAAGCAATTCCAAAAAAAAAAAAAACATGATGCCAAACATCTTTAAACTCAATTACTCTCGAACCATGTCCGCCAACTAAAGGATCGTTCCGTCCCAGTTTATCGCCAACAGTAGATCGAATAGTTCACAAAAAGTTTCCTCTGTCACAACACAATTTATCTCCTCTTGGTGTACAACTCTTATGGAACTTGATGGAGCGTGAGCGCCAAAGAAACACCTCGCCATCCAAACACGGCGGCACCCTGCCAAGGCATTTAAAGCCATGGGGGAAAAAGGGAATTTCTTATTACAGGCCATTCACATGGGACATTCTGGCATGTGGGTCAGCTGCTTTAAGTGACCTGGGACGATTAAGATCCCATTTGGGTGCGACATTTGCGCTCAGTGGCTCTATGAAGTCGGAGGAGGAAAAGGGTATTAAGAAAATGGTCAGACAAAATTGAAGATGGAAAAAAATGATAGTTTGTTCATCGATCCAGAGATGACCACTTGGAACATAGTTTTTGGGTTGTATTTCCAATGATCTCTGTTAAAATTATTGTGGTTAAATCCACGTTTCTTAAACTGTGATGCCCGCCCCCCCCCCATAGGGTGTGATAACCCTAAGAGAGGGGAGCGAGCATATCAAAAAGTCGAAAACGAAAAATTATTCTGAAATAAATTATTAATTTACAGAAAAGGAGCAAAACAAAGTACATTCTGACTTAATAAAAAATAAAATACATATTTATACTGATATAATATACTTATAAATGAATCAGTACTGTACAATCTATTTGATAATTAATTTAACAATACTAAGTTAAGAACAATTTTAGTGATTACCAGGGACTCAATGATACTTATCTAGATAATTTATACGGTTTATAATTAAAGTCGTTTTCTAACTTTAGCATCAAAGTATATTATATTATTATTGAATTCAGTACATTATTATTGGAGGGGGGGGGGGTTGCGATGAAAGTTCTGATTGAAAATTGGGTAGCAAATGTTGAAAATTTGAGAAGCACTGGGTTAAATACATTATTAAAAACCGATGCTGATGCATTGTTTAAAGCGTATTTGTTGTTATTTATTCATGACTGATTAAAATATGTTCTTAATGTAAACAGTTTACACAGCTTCTAAAATTGCAAAAAGATGGTGTTCAAGTCACAATAATAAAAATTGTATCGTAAAATTGTACAATAATAAAAATAGAATCGACAGTGTGCGTGAGCCTATCGCATTCAACATTTGTAGAAAAATTGCGAAATCAATTGCCATAAGGTAGTTTTATATTTATTTTTTTAGCAAAAATGCAGATTTCTTTTCTGAAATTAGAACTATTCAATGGTACATTTTATTAAAAAAACAGAAAATTAAAATTAGTATAGATCAAGGTGGAGTTTTTTTTTTTTTTTTGGCATCATTCTCTCCATTTTTCTTTTTATCCAAATAAAAGATATTGCCTGTATATAACTACTTCGCGTTATCTATGGTAAAGGATAGAGAGTGGGTAATCTCAAGGTAACATGCGATTTCCTTTCTAAATGTAATTTCCTAAATAAATTTACATTCTACTTGAGAAATATTTAAATTTTCATTTTAGTAGATCTTTGCTTATTGATTAAACATCATCCGAGATTTAAAGAGTTCTGTTACAGTAGAGACTTCAAGAAATCGTAATAAACATTTCGATGTTTTTATTTAAGAACTGCTTAGAGAGAGAGAGATACTTTTTGCTCCCACTAACAGTCTAATAATTCTCCATTTACAATTAAAAATACACTACTCACAACTGTAAAAACGAATTTTATAACTTTTATAAAATTCGTTAATTAATTTAGTAGCAACATAATTCAATTTTCTTCGAATCATTAACATTTATGCTAATTTTTCCCTGTTGCGTTAACAATTATGAAAGGTTTTCTTCTTTCTCAACGGTATATCAATTTCCTTATTGGTACTTCTACTATCGAAATAAAATTAAAGTGAAAAAAATTAGTTAATGTGCAATGTAGAAAATAAAAAATAAAAATATATCGGGCCTTTTAAGTATACTTTACTATGATTTCTTGAATATGCCTGCAGGATGGCGGGGTAAGTTTGGCGCTGATCTTCTGCACCCAAGGTTTCGGGTTCGACCCCGGCCCATGTCGGTGGATTTTAATGATGCAGAAAATCGACAGTGGCCATGTCGTATGATTATAAGGCATGTAAAAGATCCCTAGAGTGTCTGTTTGGTTTGGATTCTCTCTGCAAAATTAAGCCCTAGTACAGGTTCGCATCATCAGATCTCATGTGTCTCCCTCTAGGAAGATAATTGAGCGTCAAAATTACCTGTGACGATTGGTATACGCCTATAGGGTGCCGCGCATAAAAGAGATACCAGCTTCCGGGGAATGTACAAGGTCTGCAATGGTAAAACACTAATCCACAGCCTATTAGAAATTTTTTTAAAATGATTTCTTGAATACTGTCCTTTAGAGGGTTAATAAATTTGAGTCCATCTTCTGCCGACTGCACAAAAAGATTAAAAGCGTTTTACATGCATCTACGAACTAAACATTTGTGGTGACCTGTAGTTACCCCTTACATTCGAACCCTCCTGTCTATCTGAAAACCCGGCTACATGTGTAGGAGGAACTAAATAATCCATAGACATTATTCCAATCTAAACTGATTTATTAATTCTTATCACTTATTAAGAAACAGACACAACACAATTCTAATTCAAGTATATAAACAATGGTAGAGTGCAGAGGTGAGATATACAAATGCGGGGATAATATTACAGAACTTCAACTGAATCTAAGATAGCTTAAAACGTGCATATTTACAACTACGCCGCACACTAATAATCAGCTCTTACTTAATCAAGTTTACAGTACCTTATTCCTTAATGCTTCGGTTCCTTCACAGAGAACTTCAGGCCTTATCGTTAGCTGAATCAAATGCCGATGGCTCCACGCTCCGTAATATTTAATTACACTGCTTTTTCAATCTTCAATAACCACTTCTCCTTGCACACATCAAATGAATCAACCTCGCTTAACTTGTCAACAACTACGTGTCGACAGCTCACTCTCTTCACTTTACTTCACTTAACTTAACTTGACATCTTACTTCGCTCTCCTTCAACTCGCGAAAACCGAATTTATATAATATTCCTCATTTACATAAATCCCGTTTGATTTCTCGATGAAGGTTGGTTGAAATAAATATTTTGATTCAAAGGGAAAAGGAAAAAATTAGTATAGACGCGTATAGATCCGTCACACATTCATTCAGAGTTATTTTCTTTCACCTATCAAAAATATTGATTTTCAGCCTTTTTATTTTTCTCATTGATTAGCTTTTATCTCAGTATATAGAAAGACAATAAATATAAAACGGTAGCAAATTCGAGAGTCAAATGGTATTCTTAAGATAATGCGTCATTTGAATACCACACTATGTATGTTTACACCTCGTGTTTCTTTCTTTTCAGAAACATATACCAAACTAGCTATTACACGCCACTTTATTGGGTTTTTAATGATGTTGTGAGACATTAATTTTAATTAAATTTTCGGTTGTATTCAAAAACATTTTTATACTGTTGTTTCTTATCCCACTTTATGACGGATCTATACGGTTCCTTCCCACTAACTCCTCGGGGACTCTTTTAGAGAAATATTTTACTCAACCAACTTTCACCGAAGGTAAGAAAACGTGATTATGCAAATTAAGTTTATTATATAAATTCTGTATTCGCGAGTTTTGAAAGTTAGTGAGTGGAGGATCTTGAATTTATTAAGTGCAAATCTAAGTATATTATATTATTATTGAATTCAGTACATTATTATTGGAGGAAGGGGGGAAGGTTGCGATGAAAGTTCTGATCGAAAATTGGGTAGCAAATGCTGATAGTTTGAGAAGCACTGGGTAAAATACATTATTAAAAACCGATGCTGATGTATTGTTTAATGCCGATGCTGATGCTAAGTTATTGCAGTGCGGAGTTAAGTTTATAAAAGTGTGTATTTAAGATTTCCTAGTGAGGATCCCCGGATCGGATTTGATCCCGTCAAGTATAAGCGTTCAAGGCCTCAACAGTAGGACTTCGACTTTACAAGAGTACAGGTATTGTAAGCATTATTTAAATAGAAGTTTGAGGATAACTTGTAGTGCACGGCGGAGTTGAAATTGAGCTTGTATAAGTTATCGTAGAAATCAGTTGAGGGTCCGTAAATATTATCCCCTGGCTATCGGGTCTCAACTTCGCGCTCTTAGTTTTGATCAACAATCTTAATTGGATTATTATTATTGTGCTTGCTTGATATTTTGTGACAGTAAAATAATTAGAATGAATCATGTCGACTGATTATTCGGTTCGCCCCACACATCTAGTGGGTTCGAAAGTAGACAAGGGGGATTAGAGGAAAGTAGGGATAGACACATATTACAACTTGACTGACAGAAACATCTAGATCAAGTCCATGAACCTGTGCGTTTCTAAAGAATAAAGAACTGTAGCAGAACTTAAGAGCAGCTGACTCTTATGACAGCCAAAACAAGCCAAAATGTGGGTGGGAGAGGCTTGGGTCACATTGCAATTTGGACAAGGAAGGTAAACTTACAGACCCTCCACATGCCACTCTTTCAAAGACCTGTATTGCTGCCTCATCGTGGCGGGAGAGTGTACCTGGGCGCAATGGCAAAGTACGTCGGGAGAGTGTTCCTGGGTGGAGTAAGAAGTCGGGAAGTGTCTCGATGCGAAGTACGTCGGGAGAGTGTTCCTGGGCGAAGTGGACGGAGTACGTTAGGAGAGTGTTCCTGGGCGGAGTGGACGAAGAACGTCGGAATAGTGTTCCTGGGCGGAATGGGCGAAGTACGTTAGGAGAGTGTTCCTGGCGGATTGGATGAAGTACGTCGGGAAAGTGTTCCTGGCCGGAATGGGCGAAGTACGTTAGGAGAGTGTTCCTGGGCGGATGGATGAAGTCGGGAGAGTGTTCCTGGCAAGTGGACGAGTACGTTAGGAGAGTGTTCCTGGGGGCGGGGAGTGTCCTGGCGAGTGGACGAAATACGTCGGGAGTGTATTCTCCTGGTAGGGTCACCCAAGGAGTGAAGGCTATTCCAATATGCTCAGCTAAATGCATTGCAGGCATGAGCCACAAATTCAGACTTCAATTTTTGGCGCCTCACGTTCTTGGACCTTATGTAGCTGCCTCTTTCACCCTTCATCATGATTCGTTTGTTTGAGAACTCTGAACATAATGCATCGTCCGTTACGCAGGATAAAAAGGGACGCGTTCGGAGTGTTACTAGAGGCCTCCGTCCGAAAAGTAAACTACAGTCTACTTCTTTTTCTTCTGGTGGGAGCCAATTGAGAATATTCCAATGTAATATCAATGGACTATGTAACTCAGCGACAAGAGTAAAACTTGATTAATTGCTAGGCTTGGCAAATAGGCATAAGGCACATATAATCGCAATACAAGAGACAAAACTGAAGCCAACTTACAACCTTAAGCTTCGAGATTGACATAAAGATAGACTTAATAAAGGAGGTGATGTTTAATGTTTCTTATTAGAAACACTTATTTCGAATGTGTTAAACTTCCTCCTTTGAGTGGCGCTGAGTTTGAAATAGAAGCCATTAAAGTTAAATGGAATAACAAGTGTTTTAAGGGGGTCCAGCATATAAATTTTCGAAAATTTATCGATTTTCACTTTTTATATTTTCTAAAAGTTCAAATATTTCTCTTTAAAATGATATATGATATGAGGAAATGCGATAATTAGAAGTATTTTTATTTATTTTTTAAATGAAGTTACTCCTTGAGGCGCCTCAAATGAGCTCTGCTAAGAGCACCTGTTTCTGATTAGCGCAAATCCATATGATTTTCAAGTGGAAAAATTAGAGTGTATTGGGAATATCCAAAAGTGTATGGGTACACGTCTTTTGTTCAAATGAGTCTGTTAATAACACCATATGGTCAGTGAATCCAAAATCTACATTTGTGGAATTATAAACGCTAAAATTGGGGTAAATATGGCTATTGCGCAGTTCAATATGAGTCATGTAGCAAAATTAATGATCTTAAAACATTGGATATTCAACAAAGTTATAACTGTGTACCATGCTTCAAAAAATTAAATATACGTAGGATTCGTGTAGCCGAACGAAAGCATCTAGAGATTCCCCCCCCCAAAAAAGGCTTATTTGTTAAAAATAATGGAAAAAAGAAAATTAGAAGAGCCTTTTGTAGGAGCAGAAGGGAAAGAAAATGCTTCATATGCTTCGGGAAAGTACTAAAAAAAATAAATGCTCAAAGATTACAAATTTTTACTTTCAAGCCTGTTTTCTCAAAATGTAATATTTTTTACTTTATGTACCTTTTTCTCAAAACCTACTTATTATATAATTCTCAAATTTTCAGTGAGCCTACTTTTAACATGATTAC
The DNA here is from genome assembly GCA_019973975.1 of Trichonephila clavata. Classification (NCBI taxonomy): domain Eukaryota; kingdom Metazoa; phylum Arthropoda; class Arachnida; order Araneae; family Nephilidae; genus Trichonephila; species Trichonephila clavata. The sequence goes on along the minus strand of BMAO01013237.1, from coordinate 9,750 downwards.
ATATTTTAATGGAGGGAATTAGATATATCTAGTAAATTTTTCTATATATATATATAGATAAGGCTTTTTTAAACTAAACTTTAGGGGGGGGATTAGACATTTTTTTGAAAAATTCATAATTTTTTAATTTTAAATAAAAAAAATAAAACTCTTTGTTAGAGTTTTATTGATAGTACACATATCCTGCTGTAAAAATGTTATGCATGAAAAGTAAATAGTTTCTGAGAAAAAGGTACATAAACCTACGTAATTTAACATAGGCTCCTATGCACGTGCCGGACTCCCTTAATATATGAACATTTTTATAATCCTCGCCGCTTATTTGAAAATGTCAAGACTTGAATTTTTCTTAAAATAGACTAATATTTATCTCTTACTCCTCCGTATCTCCTCTTGGGAGAGTTTATTTTCGCAAAACCCGTTCTTCGCGGAACTCTACTCACAAATATACACATGATTTCCAAATTTCACAAGTCAGTTGGCTTAATAAATTTCGAAGATCACGTGATGAGAGGGTGAGCGAATCCCTTTTCTTCTATATACTCGTATATTGATATAAGGTTTACCATGTGCTTTATGAGTAATCAGCACATTTTCTTCTTCATGTAAGAATTTTAATGTAATTCGAATTAAGTTTTGGATAATTTAACGACATGGAAATTATAATCAATCAGCATTCTAGCAAATATTGAAGAAAAATATTTTTACGGAGATTTTTTTTGGAAATAAAAATACAATTACTATCTATACTTTAATGCAAATGGATATGTGAAAGACTGCTTAAAAATGTCTACATGTCTCTTTATATTTATAATTATTTTTTCTATTCAATAGATCAAAGTTCTTGCATAATAATTCGCTTATACCAATATTTCGTTTCAATATCAATAATTTAAAAATCTGTGCTATCAGATGTACACTGTGCGTGTGTACGTTTACCTTTTTAAAACACACTAAAAGTTATTTCATTCGAGTGCAAATTTCTCTATTCCGTGATTTATTTATTAATTTACTTGGAAGAATCAACTCACACACCCAGAGAATTTAGAGCTACCAACTGAACCTCCAAGGAAACAGGAAACAATACAAATAATAATATAAAAAAAGTTTTAAGTTAATTTCTACATTTAATGTGTAATACTTGTTGATTCCTGCTCCCCTCTGATCCCCCCTTGTCTACCCTCGGACCCGGTTAGAGGCGTGGGAAGAACTGAATAATCAGTCGACATGATTCACTCTATTTTATTGACACAAAATATCAAGCAAGCACAATAATAATCCAATTAAGAAATTTGATCAGTATGTAGAGCGCGAAGGTGAGACCCGTTAGCCTGGGGATAATATTACGGACCCTCAACTGATTCCACGATAACTTATACAAGCTCAATATAAACTACGTCGCGCACTAATAAGCTAACTTCTCTTTAAATAAGGATCACGATACTAGTACTTTTATGAAGTCGAGTCCTACACTTGAGTCCTTGAAGGCGATCCTTATCCGGATTTAATCATCGTCGAGTGATTCTCTCTTAGAAAACTTCAATCGATAAACTCCGATTGCGCTTAATAAATTTACGATCCTCCACTTACCGACTAACTCTCCAAACTCGCGAATATAGAATTTATATAATATACTTAATTTGCATAATCACGTTTCCTTCCTTCGGTGAAAGTTGGTTGGTAAAACTATTTTCCCAAAAGAGTCCCCAAGGGATTAGTCATAGACGCGTATAAATCCGTCACAAATGGATGAATAGAAAGTATTTTCTTAAAGATTGAAAATTTGAATAAGATATATACATATATATAGGGAGAGAGTGAACTTTGGAATTGAAAAAAGAACAGGATTTGTCTGCATTGTTGTAACAATGCACACCCGGTTTGGCTAGTTTGGCTGAAAACGGTTTTCGATGCCAACTTTTGTCACTGTTTTAACGGTTACATTGTTACAAAAATGGAGACAAATCTAAGTTGGCGTCGAAAACCGCAAATTAATTTAATTAATTAACCGGTAATTAATAAATAAAAATTTGAAAAAAACTGTATTAACATCAAGTGTCTACAAGTTTTAAAAAATTTATTTGAACTTGCTTGGATGAATAGATAATATTTTATTAGCGATTGAAAATGTGAACAAGATATATAAATATATATATAGAGAGAGAGAGAGAATGAGCTAATAGAGAGTAGGAATAGATAAAACAATACCTAAACAGCCAAACGGTAGAGAAAAAGCCCATCCGTAAGGAGAGTACAATAAAAAAATAACAAAAGGAAAACCACAGTAAAATAAAATGATTCGCTGCAAAAATGCAGAATCGAGGAGATAAAATTTGCATCAGTCTACTATAGATAGATTGGAAAATATTGAAATCCGGAAGTAATTTATTGTAAATAATAATGATATGAGAAATAGAATATAGCCAGTAAAGAAATGCTTTTTTTGTAGGTTTTACATGATGAAATTTGGCAGTATGGCAGACGGGGAGGGGGGGGGCAGAGGAAAATTTTGTGATCGGCGTCTCCGGAAGAACCGCATAAACATTTAGGAATGGAAAGCAATTCGAACCTATGAAGGTAAACAAGGAAAAGGTCATAAATGGTAAAAAAAAATTGCCTAGACATGAGGAGAAGGGGAGGAAGAGATAAATATTGGTTTAAATATATTAAAAGTTTGGCTTTTTGTCCTGTTTGACAATCCTTTCAGCAGAACTGGGGTAAGGTATGTATAAAATTTTGAAGACATACAAAAAGAGAGGCTTGGGAGGTTAAAAGAAACCCCTGCAAAGTGTTTTTGGCAAAGTTTGTAAAATCATAAATAGGGAAGGGTTACACATTAACTAAATATACAAATGAAAACATTTAAGTAAAAGCATGCATTTGATTGAGCAAGATAGCTTGGAAGTATTGGTAATAAGTTGTTGACGTGTCTATGATCTGCATTTGATAAATAAAATAGTTTTTAGATCGATTCCTGAAGCTGTCTTCTGACAGCCTGGCAACTTAACAGCTTCATCAGGCATTCACAGCCCACATGACCTGAACTATGGGCAGCTGAGAGGCAGAGAGCTAACATTAAGACAGTCGAGAAATGATTGTATAACTTCATCCGCCAAAGGATTACCCTTATGCAAGCTTTGTCGGCCCACATGTAGTATTGATGTATTGTATTGATAAATAGAGCTGTGATGGAATATTTAAAATTACGTTGAATAGCCTTCGGCTGGTAACTGCATTAAAATGATGAGGGCCGGAGGTTAGATGGTTGAGCAGGTTCTACCTTTGGCAAGTCCAAGTCTTCATTAATAAAGATATTTATGGGCTTAAAACGGCCAGAAGCGCACAGGCCCTTTCGCGATAATTTTGTCTTTGCGATTGAAGAACAGTATTGACGGCAATTTGCCTTTCTGGATGGTTTGCAAGCGCAGATCTGAATCTGTAGATGACGATGCCAGCTGGATACTTGAAGTTTCAGAGAAGGAAAATCTCCAGTTCTCTTGACAGCAGCTGAGTCTGCAGGCGTAGCTGGATGATTTTCCACTGAATTTTATGGCATTGGCGCTCCTGCCGAATAAAGAGACCCGGCACCTCCCATCAGTCAAGATCCTGAGTCGGATGGTAGGGATGTCGAGAAAGGCGATTACCAGATTTTGAGTTCAGTGGTAAGTTCTTCGATGGCATGGTCGCCTTTCTTAAAAATAGAGGTGGTATTCTTCAAAGAGGAGCATAAATCAGCCTAAAAGATCTCAACTCTGCAACAAGACCAGAAAATCAGAAGAAAATATCAGCCCAGTACAAGTCCTTATCCTGAAAGAACGTCTTCTGCCACCCTGTAATTTCACAAGTAGAAAGTAATCTGTTACTGCAGCTGCTTCAACAGATGCCTGAAGTGAAGCATGACTAATTTCAAGCAATAAGCACATTAAAAGTCTAAAAGAACATCTCAAAAATCAAAATTATTAATTTGACAAGAAACAAATACAAAACACTTCTAGATAATAAAAATAAAATACCTACTACACGAATATACTTAGTGAAAATGTAATGAAGAAAATGTATTTTGAAGACTAATCTAACGGTTAAGAACAACATTGTTAATTACGAGTGACCTCCATGGAAATAGAGAGCATAAAAGACATATAGAAAATTAACACTACCACCATCTCTCACATCAGGCTTATTATAGTCATCCCTATGTACCATTACAGCCCGCTGATTCACCAATGCCACCTGTTTGTCACGTAGATATGTATGTAAGGCCTGGAGAGAACAAGAACAAATCCTGTGTAAGACTCCAAGGTTTTATGCATTCCTGAAGCCTCGAATAATTTGATAGCAAAAGAAAAGATTAGTATCGCAAAACGTATACATACGTCCAGCAATTAATGGCTTACTTAGCTGTGAGATGACGAGCAGCCGGTGGCAAATTTGGGTGAGGCAAGAAAGCCGTTGCAGCTTCAATGTGCTGTTGCCACATTAAATCTGCACAAGATGGCCATGGAGGTGCTGCATGGTGCCATGATTGAAGATAAATACAGCATTGAAACTTTGAGAAACACTGCACTACTAGAAGTAAGAGAAGCACATTTTCTGATGAAAATGTTTCACAAACCAAGAGATACCTGATGAGGAAACCTACCTGAAAACAGTATTGCTTAATCCTGAAAAGCAGGACGAAGGTGCCGTGTTGGGAAAATTAATTTACGGAAACCATCGGAATCGATTTTGGGAGTTTACGTGTTTTGCTCCATTCCGATGTTCTACAAGTACAAGAGAAGAGAATCTAAGAGCCAGTAAGCGGTGCAAAGAGGGAATATTGAGAAACAAGCAAAAGAGTGGAGATGAAGTATTAGATATCTTGGCTCATTCAGCTTGGAACTTGGGAAAATGAGGAGAAACGTATTGTTGAGAGGTGTTTTATCCTGGAAAGAATAATCCATGCACGGGGCAGGGCCTGCTATTTTAAAGGCTAAGTTCTATTTACTGCATTTTATTTCAGAGATATCCAAGGAAATATAATTAAATATGTTAACTATGAATGAATGTACGAGATTCTCAAAGGCTGAAACTGTCAATTTGTTATTTATTCGAGCAATAATGAAGTTATGAATTACTTGGATTTCATCCAAAAGATCATCTGTATTTATGTAATGGTGATGTTGAAAACTTTTATTCCAATTTTAAATGAAGAAATTAAGTATGATGGCAATTCCAAAACTTTCCATGACTAAAAGTATATTGCCATCGGTTATATTGCGGCAAGAACTGTTTCAGATCTGCTAAATTTTAAAAATTGAGGCTGAGAAAAACGGAAAAGATAATATATTAGTAATAGGAATTTTTCAAAAATCCAACCGCAGTCTCTGGGTGTATTGTGCATTCTATTTATCTAGAGTGGGAGGTAACAAACATCTACTACAGGAAAAAGGTAATGAAACATTCAAGGCAGTAAGCAAAGTCAGGTCCAAGTGCCAAATCTCAGAGGGATGCCAGAAGTTATGTATCATCACGCCGGATGAGTGCTAGCAACTGCGGAGGTCCTGGAAGAAATTCCAGTGAAATGCAAAATGTAATTGATAACTAACCAACCAAGACCCAAAATGAGCCCGGCTGGCGCAAAGTGGAATAAAAGAGCTGATGTAGTCGGGAAAACCGGCAAATTGGGTTAATTTGAGTTGAAGTGTCGAATTCCCAGGCCCAAACTCCCAGCCTAAGAGTGACCAAGTAAGGCCTCACAACGCGAGCACGCTACAATGCTAACTCTAACGCAAACCGAGTGACGAAGGTTCAACGATGACCCCAAATAGCGCCAAGCACCTTGCGCTGTAGCAAATCTAATTGGCAAAAGACAAAATTACAAACTAATGGCACATACCCTATAAACCCACGGGAACCTGGAGGGTCCGGACATAGGGTCTCAAAAAGTTCCAGAGTGCACATGAGAACAATTTAAACAAACCTGACTTCTGCAGGGGGAAATGGCATCTCAGATACCATGGCAAGAAATCAAGCTCTGGAACAAAACATTCATCTTCAAGACGCCTCCTGAGAAATACAGGCCATCAAAATCTTTTCAAAAGAACTGGTACCCTGCTCTATGCTACACAAAATGCACAACGTGCCATGTCGAAAGTTTAAAATATTGATATGAGAGAGAGAGACATCTTTTTATTTTCTGACGAGGAGAAAATTTCAAAACTGCTATTTTCTGGCAGTAAAGATGAATGCTGACAAATAAAACAGCAAACTCTTTACTGGTACAACAATTGAGTGAACTAACTAACAACAGAGATTTATTTGCATTATTATATATGTGCATAATCCCAAACTTTATCCAAGAATATACCTAAAGATTCCTTATTTTAATAAGAAACACAAAAACCAAACTTTACGCAAGAGACAAGCACATAAGCATCGTATAACCCATAAACCCAATCTACTAAACAGGAGTCCAAGACAAAATAAAAATATGTCACTGAGCAAATAAAATACAACTTTTCCAAATGCAAAGATTTCCACAAGTCTCATCCAGATAAGCACAACATGATGACGACAGTCTCAGATCCATAACTTATAAATCTTTATCTACCATCAACACAACCCTTCTGGGAAATGCAACATGCACAACTAACTATCATTATGGATTATACGAGTAAACAAAAGAAAATGCATTGAACACTTTTAAAACATGACAACCTTTCTCACAATTAGAATGAGATTAGATCACCAGACACATGAGAATACATATTCTAAAATCATGACATTAAAAGAATTTGATCTTACCTCAGAAACCATGACAAATCATGTCAAACAAACTCACACTTCAAGACTGAACCCAGAACTGGGGAATTAATACAAAATCCACCGACCGCATGTTAGCAAGACGGACAAACAGATCAGGCTGATTTCTTTGTTAACTAATTACTACGCCCTATGCCAGATTATCACACTCAGGTATTGTGTTGAGGGACAATTGTGTATTCTGATGTTAATCCAGCATGATGCTTGTCTACGAATGCACAACTGCTGTGAAGAGGCATTTCAATGTTTAGAATTGTGCATAAGAGCAATCCTACCATCCAGATTTAAAAATACTCATTTGAATGAAACGAAGCATTCTATCTTTTATTCCCAGCATGCTCCCAGCAGTCACATGGATGCCCTCCTTCCTTTCTTTTTCCAACCTATTATGGAAAATGAGATTCCATCTCACTTAAAATTCTAATCTGAACAAGCACCACTGAAAGTATCTGTTTGCTGAACATACAGTAGAATTGCCGTTTATCCAGGGCACATTGTATATACCAAATAGACCTGTATTTTTGCCAAATCCACAGACAGGCAGCAGAGGTGTTTTGAATGAGTGGTTCAACACCAGTTTTGCAAGGAAGCCAAACGTGGGGGTGAGAGAACCTGAGATATTTGGGGATCTCCCACAGGTGACTTGGTACTGCATGGATTAAGCTGGCTGGATTTAGAAGGGAAAAAGACTTTAAAGCTGACAGACGGTGGGAGTGGGAGACACTACTGGTCCACCCGATCCCAGGATTTCAAGAATGCGATTGCTAGTATGTAAGGAACGGATGATATTGGAAGACTAATTTCAGCGCTAAATGATAAATTGTGACTCTGTGTGGGCAGTTGGTTTAAGATAAAATGAGACAAGACGAGGACAACAATGAAGTGAAAGGCAAGGTTCCATCAGCACATTTAATCTTTTATAAGAGTCAGCCATGAGTAAGCATGAATAACCAGAGGCTATCCGTTTCAACTACTGCTGCTCATGAGAATCATGCATATTGATACAGTGAAAATAAGTACTATTTTCACAACTGGTTGTAAATTGCAGGTAACTAGTTTTCTTATTACAAGAATGTTTCCAAGATCTGATGATTTTAACAGTTCAGAAACTGGCCTTTATAGACTTGTGGCTGATCATGTATTCGTTTCGGTTATCCAAACAACGCATCTGAATGGTGGCTGGTCCACTGATAAACGATGTCTTTCTGTATGAAATGTAGAATATGGTTGTAGTTTTGCTAAGAACTGATATCCTTCGATCAATTTTAATGTCTCATTACCGGCTTCTGTCCATTTTACTGCCAATCTAATCCACTTCCATTTTATTCATTACTTTAAAGAACGCGTCTAGTGACAACTAACCTATTCCTTCTAACTGCTTACCAAAATGCTTTTAAAATAGAAGAATTTTACAGTCTTCGTGTTCCCACACAGAGAACGTCGCTTTATATGAATCCAGTTGGGATTGCATACCTGTCTGGATAGCATGACTGTCTGATAACTAAGTCCAGACGCAATCCATTCAGTATAAACTGACACCATACGAAGCATTAAAATCTTTCAGTGGAAATGCTTTAAAGTAAAATAGGTGATTATAATTTTATTTTGACAGTAAAAATAACTGATCTTTGCTGTTTCATTTGTAACTTTGTTTCAGCTGTAAGGTCTTTGAGCCTGAACTGCAAACAGCGGAGGAACAACATTCTGATTATGTACACAGCACCCAGTTGTCTCAATGAAACTACTGATGGACCCTTACATTTCTGGCCGTCAAGGTTGTCCTCCTCTGTTCATCACCACTGATAATGATTCCATCTAAACCATGCCTGGGCTCACTGTTTAGATTTGAATCCATGATCTCTGTAAGGCCGCATGCCATCCAGGTTTCAGCGACTGATAAAACCCAGCAAAGAGCAGACACACCCTCACTCTGGCCAACTGACTATTCAACCCAGATAAGGTTACCAAATCTTCACAACGAAATCTCAAAATATCCCCATCTTGTATTTTCCTACTACTTCTTTACCTCACGTGAAATAATCTTGAGCAACATCAGTTCACTGAAACGCATCAGGACTTCATCCCACATTTGTCTGGATAATAAATGCCTGCAGCAGTTCACACCCACCAGCCGAGAATAGTCACTTTGAGGCATGAGCCATATATCTCTTGCATTAAAAACACATCTAGAACATTTATATAAATATTCTGAATTTATACAGATATTCACTCAAGATTTCTCACCTTAATAAGATTTTATTTAAAACAGACAGGACATTATTGTATCTATTTACAAATTAGATTCCATTTGGTAAACTGAAACTATTTAATCACCATCCATTTAAATTAATAAATTGCTACCACTCTCTGTGCCCCAATTTGATTTTGAGGAAAATCTCTACTACTTTCTGGCACCTTATGGGAATCATGGCTCTCCAAATAAATAAATTGCATGACCAGCAAAGGGAAAAGTGCATGATTAATTGAACGATTTGAATCAAATGTACACCACCCTCGATGTAACAAAGTCTGACTTTATTGAGGGAAGACCCATAGCAAATCAAATCTTCCAAGCCATGGGCGTTGGTTTCTGGCCCCTTGTTTTAATTCCTCTTTAGGGCACGTGGCTGACTGGGACCTCTGCATGGTGACAAGAGATCACAATGAACTGCAAAGTGTGGATTTCACCCTGCTCTCCTGAACTATCTACCAAGGAGGACTGATTGCTGATTTGGCCAATGACGTGACCAAAGAGTGAAAGAAATCTCCTTATGAGGTCAGCCAGGCTGATTAATGGGCTGATAATGCCTCCAACCAACCGTATTTGATTTTTCAGCCCAGCAAGAGGGTGCTTGAATTGAGGTAGCTTGCAGGAATGCAGCTGTCCATAACTTAAGACTACTCCGGACAAAGAGAAAGCAATATGTAAATCAGACCCAGCCATGCTCT
>BMAO01013236.1:0-18613 GCA_019973975.1 Trichonephila clavata | reverse complement strand
AAAAGTAATACAAAATTTTTTAAAGTCAATTCCTACTTTGAATAGATGAGTAGAAAGCACTTTATTAACGATTAAATATTTGAACAAGATATATATATATAAATATAGAGAGTGAGCTAATGGTAGGAATTGAATAAAGTTTCTCTTTCGATAAGGGAAAGTGGAAGAGAATTAGAAAAAGGAAATTGTAATAACAAATATACACTCACTTCCAAAAGTTAAGCACGGAGAGGAAAATGCTAATTTCCGGAAGCCAATCAGAATTGAAGAGGATGCAATTCACTGCCGAGGTAGATGGAAGTAAGCAAATATGTTAGGTAACAGCCAATCGTGCTTTCATGTCAAGAAATATGCAAAAAGGGCAGTCTTATAAGAAGCCAGCTTTATGAAGGGTTACAGAAGTTGATTGTAAGTGCTGATAGAAGGTTTTTAAAACTTTCGTACAACTTATATTCAAGACATACGTGTTTCTATGATTTCCAGAAAACAAATGGAAGATTCTGAGCGCTTGCGTGCTGTGGGGTGCATTGAAGCAGGACAGCGATCACAGATGTTGCTCTTTTCTTCGGCGTTCATCATTCTGTAATTTCACGTTTATGGAAACAATTACAAACCACACAGACAGTTGTCCGGAGGCCTTAAGCGGTCGCCCAAGGGTCACAGCCCCCACGCAAGATCGATATATTGCGATTGAAGCCAAGCGGAATAGCAGAGCGACCTCCACACGTGTGCTATCTATGGTTACAGCGTTCATTAGTAAGGCTACATATGCAGCTACTGTACGCCGAAGATTGCATATGAATGGACTGTATGCTCGGGTACCTCGAGTTTGTGTTTCTCTATCCGTCCAATCAAGAGAGGCACGATTAAAGTGGTGACGGGAACATGGCAATTGGACCGTGTCTGACTAGGGCAATGCCATGTTTACTGATGAGTCAAGATTTGCTCTGAAGCCAGATGACAAGCGTACACTGGTGTCCAAAAGTTAAGCATAATTGATAATTATGTGAATAAAGAAGGAACTGTAAAGGAGAATGTGGCGGGAAACTTGATATGAGAGTGTGAAATGGTTATAAAATAAGGAAGCAAATCAAAAGAATGATAATTTTATTATCCAAAGTAGCAGTTTGAAAGAAAACCGAGTATAGCAAGGATTCACACTTTAAAGAAAAAAAATGAAAGAAAACATTAAATAAAATACTGATGCTGCAGTTTAATAAGGAGTGTGGTCACCTCTGACAGCCAGGAACGCTGCACATCGATTTACCATACTTGCTATGAGATTATGAATGAGTTGTGGGCTCAAATGGTTCCAAGCTTCTTGGAGAGCTCTCTTCAGTTCTGTAACGCAGCTTGGTGGGTGCGAAAGGGCTGAAATTTGTCCCGCGAGCATATCCCATACATGCTCGATAGGATTTAAATCAGGGGAGTTCGCAGGCCACGACCTGCGCTGAATGTTTTCCGTTTGAAGGAAGTAACCAATCAGCACCGTTCGGTAACATGGCGCATTATCATCCATGGATATGAAGTCAGGACTGACAGCACCTCGAAACAAGAGAACATAAGGCTCAAGAACTTAGTCTGTGTATCTTTGAGCAGTCACAGACCCCGTGTCATAAAAATGGAGGTCTGTGCGGCCGTCCATCATGATGCCTGCCCATACCATTACTCCCCTTGATGGAAAATGATGTCTTTCCGTTATGTTTCTTGGTTCAAAACGTGTTCCACGTTCTCTCCATATCGTTACCCGCCGAGAATCACTACTCAGACTAAACCGGGACTCGTCACTGACCCACTCTCCAATAGTGATTTTTCAAACTCAATTTCAAACGAGCGCGTTTATGCGCAGACGTGAGGGGAATGCAAACTGCTGGTCCTGTGTCATACAGGCCAGCATGATTGAGTCTCCTGTAAACAGTTTGTCTCGAAATTCGAATTCCTGTGGCGACTGAGCGCCGAACCCAGTGCTCTGGCAGTACTGCCCCTCTGACGTTGCGCACTTATTACCAGATATCGGTCTTTGCGAGGGATTGCGACTCTTGGTCGACCTGATACTGGTTGTCGGGTAACATCTCCCGTTCTTTGAAACCTCTGCCGCAGTCTTGAGATCACAGACTGATCCACATTCAGAATTCGAGACACTTCGGTTTGTGATCGTGAGGATTCCAGCATTCCAACGATTCTTTCTTTCGTAAACATGTCCAATTGGCATCTTTGTGCCATCCTTCTCCTTGTTTGATGGTTAACAACGTTACTTCGCACAGCAGTTGCACGAAACTTGTCTGCACTGCCTATGCTGCGGGAATCGGTTTCTCCGCGTTCCGACATGCGACGGTGTTTTTTGCAGGACGTAGTCGACTGAAAAGTTTTGCATAAACACAATGTTTCTTCTTGACCCAATTAATGTCCGCAAGAAATTTGGAATACTTTTACGAATATTTACTCCATGTTTTTCGCATTTTACGATTTATGCTTAACTTTCGGCCACCAGTGTATAAGGATATTGCGTAAACAAGGAACACGCAATCAGCCCCCAAACATCACCGAACATCACGCATTCTGAGGCGGAAGCATTATGGTGTGGGCAGGATTTCATTAGGATACCGCACCGACCTGCACATCTTTAAACGGGGTTCTGTGACGGCTGTCCGGTATCGAGATGAAGTTCTAGAACCCATTGTGAGATTGTACGCTGCAGCAGTTGGCCCTACTTTTGTTTTAATGGACGATAACTCGCGTCCCCATAGAGCTGACATCGTCAATGACTACCTGGAGAGTGAAGGGATTGCGCGTATGGCGTGGCCAGCATATTCGCCCGACCTTAATCCCATTGAAAATTTTTGGGATGCTCTCAGCCGTGTTGTATCTTCACGTTTCCCACCTCCAGCCACTCTTATTGAGCTGGAAACTTCTCTACAAGAAGAATGGCGATTGCTTAATTCTGCGGTGGTTGACTACTTAATTGAAAGGATGGTCAGAAGGTGTAAACTTTGCATACAGATGAGGGAAGATCTCATTCCCTATTAATATCATTTTTTTCATTTTATGCTGTTTATTTTCACTTTATACATAATTCTGTTTAAGTCTCCAGTATGTCATTATCTGATAACTTACAAAAATTTAATATTGTTTTCATTTCTGAATATAATTGATTTTGTGTCATGTATAAATATATGCTACTTTCCTGCCAAATTTTGTGTCAATCAAAGCAGCATTTGTTGATTTTTTTGCATTTTACATCTTCATGCTTAACTTTTGGAAGCGAGTGTAGAAATCCCCCAAAAAATTCCGACTTAAAGACAGTAAAGGAAAATTTCTCGGAAGAAAAGTAATGCATTCACAAAACATCCCGTGTAATGCCGGGCCATTACAGCCAGTACTGTAATTAATTGCCGTGACGTAAATAAACCAAATATTTAAAATTTTACTCTCACACCATCAGTAAATCTCACAATCACAGAAAGCCGTCTTGAGACGAAGATCTCATAGCATTTATATACGACCTCTGGCGATCAAGTTCGGTGAACGTAACGTAAATAAACCAAATATTTAAAATTTTACTCTCACGCCATCAGTAAATCTCACAATCACAGAAAGCCGTCTTGAGACGAAGATCTCATAGCATTTATATACGACCTCTGGCGATCAAGTTCGGTGAACGTAACGTAAATAAACCAAATATTTAAAATTTTACTCTCACGCCATCAGTAAATCTCACAATCACAGAAAGCCGTCTTGAGACGAAGATCTCATAGCATTTATAAACGACCTCTGGCGATCAAGTTCGGTGAACGTAACGTAAATAAACCAAATATTTAAAATTTTACTCTCACGCCATCAGTAAATCTCACAATCACAGAAAGCCGTCTTGAGACGAAGATCTCATAGCATTTATAAACGACCTCTGGCGATCAAGTTCGGTGAACGTAACGTAAATAAACCAAATATTTAAAATTTTACTCTCACACCATCAGTAAATCTCACAATCACAGAAAGCCGTCTTGAGACGAAGATCTCATAGCATTTATATACGACCTCTGGCGATCAAGTTCGGTGAACGTAACGTAAATAAACCAAATATTTAAAATTTTACTCTCACGCCATCAGTAAATCTCACAATCACAGAAAGCCGTCTTGAGACGAAGATCTCATAGCATTTATAAACGACCTCTGGCGATCAAGTTCGGTGAACGTAACGTAAATAAACCAAATATTTAAAATTTTACTCTCACGCCATCAGTAAATCTCACAATCACAGAAAGCCGTCTTGAGACGAAGATCTCATAGCATTTATATAAGACCTCTGGCGATCAAGTTCGGTGAATGGAGTCGGAACGGCCGATCTGGCATTAATGGCGAAACGAAACTCTGCATACGTGTCGTGGCAGGTGTTGACCATCTGCCACCATTGTTCAGTTGAGCGTCGTATATGTTCCGTGTAAGACTTGTTTAACAGAGTGCTTGTTTAGTGCGTTGGTATTTAGATAACAGGAAAATGATCGAACAGAAGATCAATTTGTAGTTGTTTTAAGCTTGGCAAGACACCGAAGCTTATGCGATTCTGGTACGTATTTATGAGAATCAAGCACTGTCCACAATGTGTGTGTGCCAGTTTTCAAGAAGGCCGGAGAAGTGTTTCTGACAAACCCCGCAGCTTAAGATCGGCGACCCCGTCAATGACAAAAACATCGAGAAAGTAAGGAAATTACGAAAGATCACCGATTAACTGTGCGCATGATAGCTGATGAACTGCAGGTTAGTCTTGAATCCGTACGACAAATAGTTATCCAGAATTTAAATGATATTTCTGACATCCAGCAAAACGTGACGAGGCTTTTGAATACCCTCCTAAAGACTTCTCGCAAAGTTTCCAGGACATTTATGGCAGATCTTGGTGGTGCATTGTTATGGGAGGTGACTTTCGTGCGAAGGACAGTAAGGTAACTTTCGTTAATATTCCATATACGTTGATGTTACAAGATTATTCACCTAACTTTATTTGCAGAGGCTGTACATAAATACGTGAAACCCGACAGATCAATTTGGAGGGAGTAATGTTATGGACTGACATTAAATGCGAAACATCAGTGGGGATTAGTTTTACAAAAACTGAGCATTTATTTTATCCAGTCTTATAAGGACTGGTCACTTTCAAGTTTGTCGAGTTACATTCGGAAGTACAGCGTATTCGCGCGTCAATAAAAGAAACAAAGTTTCTACTTACATAAGCGATCAGACGCCCTCTGGCGGTTACAGTGAGAATTCGTTAAGGAATTCTTAACACTTCTCGCCTGATAATTTTAGAAAAGTATACTAAAAATACAAATTTATACATAAACAATTAAATAATATGAATTATACAAATACTCAATACAATATGAATATTAGAGATA
Source organism: Trichonephila clavata (assembly GCA_019973975.1). Classification (NCBI taxonomy): domain Eukaryota; kingdom Metazoa; phylum Arthropoda; class Arachnida; order Araneae; family Nephilidae; genus Trichonephila; species Trichonephila clavata. The sequence continues at coordinate 13,220 of BMAO01013236.1, read as the reverse complement.
ATCGAATAATGTAATCTATAAATAAAAATGAATATGCGTGTTATGTCTTCCTAAACCTTTTATCCGATTACTATGAAACTTTGGGGAATCTTTGGACGCATGCCCGCGAAGATTTGAGTCAATAAAACTATGCTCCGACAGATTCTTAAATGGCGTTTGGGGAGAGGGTTAAGGAGCGTTAAAGATAAATATGTTCCCTTTTGAAATATTGGAACTATAGATTTGAAATTTGATAGGCCAATTCCTTTAATTAAATGGAGTTCCTCCAAGACCGGGTTTTGTGAAAATCTACCTCTGAGGGGTGGCGCGAGGGCTTAATTAGCGTTGTGGATAAATATTCCAATTTTTAAACTATTAGATCTACAGATTGAATTTGATAAGCATGTTCTTTTCAGGGAGTAAATATCTGCATTGTTGCAACAATGCAGACGAAAATCATGCTTTAAGGCTTAATTTTTTTTAAATATCTCTTCAAATTATTGTAATTTAAATGATTAAAATTGATTCCTCTGATCATTTTTCATCTTTTGGCACCTTCGGTGTAAACCCGCGTTCAGCGGTTCGCGAGAAGATAGCTTCGCATTGATACTTTTGCTTATTTACGAATTTAAAAAAAAAAAAAATTAACATTCTTCAACTGTAAGAATTTTTTTTTATTCATTATTTAACGGTATAAGGGATGCAAGTATTTTCTAAAACTAAAGCAGTATTGCTTTTTATTATTCACTTCTAAGTTATTTAATTAGTACGCTGCTTTCTTGTGAATAAAACTAGATAAGTTTTGTAAATTAATCGAAAACTAGCTGCATGGCCCGGCGTTGCACGGGCTTTTTCAAGTGTATAGATATTTTTGCCTTTAAGATTTCCCTTCTAGTATCGGTGTAAGCACTCTTTCTGGTGTGTTTGTGATTTCCATATTAATATTTCATTAAAATACGCACATTAAAATCTCTTCCCTTCAACGGATGGGTCTGTTTCGCGTCAGAATATCCCAGCGTTGCACGGGCTCTTACAGAGTACATCACTTTACCCCCATGGAAATTTCCACTTTCCCTCTCGATGCCAGCACTTCTAGGAGAGGGATTTCTCTATTTATGTCATTAAAACTCTCTTTTTATCCGAAATTTATTCTATTACTTATTAGGAATATTTCTTTTCCCTCGTTTAATCGGTGTTGTACGGGCTTTTTCCAGAATATAAAACTCTTTCCTCCTTTTTTCCCCTCAAGGATAAGATCAAATTTCCCTTTTCGATTAATAATTTACAAAATTAATCATATCTTATCCATTAGAAAGCAGCCCTTGTATGATTTTTAAAATAATTTAGTCATGAATTATAAAAAACAATACTGTGTTTTAGTTTTTTTAAAAAAATATTAATTTACATAATTATTAATTTACATTAATAGCTGCCTGGTCCGGCGTTGCATGGAATTTTTCTTGTGTATAACTGTTCTTGTTATACTGTTTCTCACATACACAATTAATATGTTTGCCTACGTACTCTCCAAAAGTTGTCTTTCCACGCATGCAATAAGCCCTCAAATTCTTGAATTCTGTGGTAGGCTTAGCACCATTAATTATTATTGGTAGGGGTCGATTTTGAGAGTTATTTTAGTTCCCCTAAACGAAAAACTACCCTTTTTAAAAAAACCGTTTTATATATAAAAAATCTCAAAAGATAGAAATTTACAAAATTTCGTGAATTTTATTATTACAATATTCCGTTTCAATTTAAATTAGAACTTTTGGAAAAGGTAAAAAATTTACCAATACGCTTAAAAAACAGGTTTTATCTCTTTTCAGAATTTAAATTAAAAAAAAAAAACCATAGATATTTGCGTTTTAGAAATTGTGTTTTTAATAAAAAAACATCTAAAAAAAATCACATAGAATTTAAAACATCTTAGAATTTGGGATTTTAATAATACATTTCAAGTTAATCACACGTTAAAAGCATTTATTTTTTAAACAGAGTAATTTAATACTCTCAATAGAGCAACGTCATGAAATTCCAAGTTTGGCTGAAAACAGATATTCGAGGCCTGCTTTTGTCACTGATGTAACAATAACATTGCTGCAACAATGGAGACGAATCAAAGTTTGCACGGAAATAAATTAAAAGTAAAAAAACTTTTTTAAAAACAAGCTTTTATTTAAAAGCGCTAAAAAGAAAAAAATAAACTTTTCCTTTAAAACTTTTTTTACTATCAACTTATAACGTCATTACGCAATTTATATGATATAAAAGCTTGTCGCAATATTTAAGTACTCGCATTTACTTAGTTTGAATTTTTTTAAATTAAAATCAGTCAGGTCAAGTTATTTATTTTACTTGTTTATCTACACAAGTAAATCTCGCGACAAGCTTTTATATCATATAAATTGTGTAATGACGTTATAAGTTGACAGTAAAAAACGTTTTAAAGGAAAAATTTATTTTATTCTTTTTAGCGCTTTTAAATAAAAGCTTGTTTTTAAAAAAGTTTTTTTACTTTTAATTTATTTTTTACTTTTTAGTTATCGCTGGACAGGCTTCCCAGCCTGTTCAACTCTTTCAACGTTGGTTCGCCATCCCTGGTTTAGCTGAATCAGTTCTCGCAAAAAGGGTATTAGACGAAAAACACAATCTTTTTAAATCTGTAATTTTTAAGCAATATTTTCTATCTTCGTGCAGGTCTTAGGTAATATTGTTCTACATACGAAAAAAAGGTTTCGTGAAATTATCTTAATAAATGACGAAGTTATTCAATGTTTAATTAAAATTTTGACTATTTTTTGAAAAATCTTAAAGAATATATTATTTATTTGAAATATTTTGAAGGTAAGGGATATATTTCTCTAACATCTTCGAAGAAAAATCTAGTTTTTTAATAAAAAACTTCAAAAGGCATTTAAAGATTTGTATTAATCAATAAAATGCTTAAAATTCGAAACGCTTGTTGTAATCAAAAAAGCAAGTTTTATCAACTAATGATAATTTTTTGTTGGACATTGAATATCTTCTACGTAAGAATCTATTTTTTTAATTGCTCAGGTCATCTTTAGAAATCTGATTTTGAAAAAATAATTAACCATCGCATTACTTTTATATAGTCAGACCTCCATGTATAACGAACCTCTATTTTGGGAATTTTTCTATTTTAAGAGCTTTTTCCTGGAACCAAGCACATATTACTCTCTCTTTTCTTCGTAAAATAACTCCAAATTTAACGAAATTTTTCTTCGAAGATTCGATTTTTTCTCTCCTTATTTTTAAAACATTTCAAGTCATTTTGCAAATTATTCTCTTTTGGCACATTTTATGGATATCAATAACCTTGAACTAGTTTTACAATGTGCCTAACTCATCTAAAGAAACAAAATTGCCGTAATCTTTCAAAAAAAAAAAAAAAAAAAAAAAAAACTCAAATAAAATTAACAAATTCTATCTGTAATTAAATTTAAGGACACATGTCGTAGTGTGTGTCTAGACTACTGGTGATAAAATGAGATATATTTAAATTACTTGCAGGTTTAAAAATAGAAAATTCATTTAAAAAATTCATTCATTTTAATATAAAATTATTTTTTTAATTGAAAATACATTGCATTTCTGGATAATATTTTTCATCTTATTGTTTTCCTAGTGGATTCCTTTTTGATGGGTAAGCTATCTAAAAAATGATCTTTCCGATTCTGTAATTATTTTTTTGTCTGAGTTTCATAGATTGAAGTTAGATAAATTTTTTAAAGAATTTCCACAATACTCCATCTCAGTTTAACTTGGCAGCGTTGAGAAAGGTATTTAGTGTACCAATCTACATGAAAAACAGGTTTACTTTTTTTGTTTTGAATTTAAATCCAAGTAAATAGATAGAAATTTGTAAAAAAAATTGCATACATTGTAGAAATGTAATTATTTTTTAGACAAAGTTAATTAATACAGTCAATAGCGCAACGTTATGAAATTCCAGTTTGGCTGAAAACCGATTTTCGACGCCAACTTTTGTCATTGTTGTAACAATAACATTATTACAACAATGCAGATATATCCAAGTTGGCGCCCAAAACTAGTTTAACGTTTTTAATTAATATCTTTTTAATTAATTGCAATATCGGAATATAAATAGTCAAAACATGCATTGTCATCCAAACTAAACGTGTATACAAAATTTCAGCTCAATGGGATGAAGATATCAGCTTCAAAATTGAGTTGCAAGATTCCACCCGAACAAATTACATACATATATACATCTACACTATTAAAATCCGAAGGTAAACAAACGTATGTACCTATCTTACACTATTAAAATTCGAAGGTAAACAAACGTATCTATCTATCTATGTGCGTCTATCTTCTCACGAACAGCACCACGCAGAAAGTCGCGGAAGGTACCAAAAGATGGGGAATTTTCCGGGGAAGCCGTATTGCCCATTTATATTCCGATATTGTAATTAGTTAAAAAGATATTAATTAAAAACCTTAAAACGCCTAATTGTTTTACTCCTGCCGGTTGCTTACTTGGCGGAACTTCCCTTCCGTTTCGGCCGAGCGGTAATCTTACGTTTTCCACCATATTAAAATTGTCATCTAATTTTCGGTGTCGAAATGAGACAAAAAATAATTACAGAATCGGAAAGATCATTTATTTCGCCACGACACGGTATAATTTTTTTGTAAAATAACAATATTTTCTATTTTTTTCGAATTTTTTAAAATAGTGTTAAAACTGATGCGTTTTTATGAAAATTATTTCTAAATCGTTGGGTATGAATTACTTTTCGTGTTATTAAATCGATATTCGACAATATTTAACTTCAAGCCTTTCTCTTTTAGATCCATTCAAAGAATTTTTAAAAAGTAGTCTTAATTTTTACTTCACATTGAATAACTTCGTCATTTATGAAGGTAATCTCACAAAACCTTTTTTCCGTGTGTACAGTAATATTACCCGTAACATATACGAAGATTGAAAAAAATTGCTTCAAAAATCGGATTTAAAAAAAAAAATTGTACTTTTTCGTCCTCTCATTCATTATTGTTGCCTATTTTCAATTTTCGCGACGGGTCCCGGTAGCACAGTCGGTAAGCGCGCGTCCCTTTATTTGCACCGTAAAGCAGATCGTGTCTTTGCGAGTTCGAATCGTGGATGATCTCTTTCTTTCATTTCTGCTAATTTTTCCCACGTAAATTAATTTTACTGATAAATACTTATTTTAACATGATCCTCTGTTATTTTAATGTACTTTTCATTTTTTTTTTTTTTTTTTTTTTTTGCCTTCAAAAAGGTTTTTTTCTGATTTTTAATCATTCAAAGTAATTTCTATCTTTTTCAACAATTCGATTTTGTTCATTTCTGCTTATTTTTCCCACCCGTAAATTAATTCTCCCTTCTTCAATGATTGAATTCACTTGCTGCATCCCCACTGATCTGAAATTTACTTCATTTTCAGTGCTGCCATTATGTAAGCAAATGGTATGCCACAATTAATTGCTAAATGAGCATTTTTAATCAATTTTATTAAAAATAATTAATAAGTTAGTTTTGTATAATATAATTTTTTTTCGCAGATACGTGTTTAAATAATTTTAACACAGAGTGGAATGAAAAACTATAAAATTAAAATTAAAAAAATTAAATGTTTTTATCAAATAGTATTATTTTCTTTTTGAATGCTTTTTTCAGTGAATGTTAGCATATAACTAAGTTTTCCCCCAAAAGTGGATTTTTAACACTTATATATGTTTAATCAAACATCCAAACGTTTCAAGAGCTATCTGTAGAATTTTTTTTATTAGTATTTATTGATAATGGATTTAAATTAATATATTTTTTTAAAATTAAAATGCATTCAATGCATTTCTGAGATTCATTTAAAATGTTTATCAGTATCGAAATTTTTGTTCTCTTTCATAAAACTTATAGTTTACTTTTAAAATAATGCGTAATTGCATGAAACTCCCCCCCCCTCCCCGTGTCGAATATTTCAAAAAATTCTCACAATTTTACTTCAAGCATTAAAATAGTAGTGAAATTTTGTTATTTGAAAAATTTATACTTTCTGTTCTTTTTTCAGCATACAACTATTTTTAAAAATGATGCAGTTTCATTTCCGGGAAAAAAACTATCTTTCTTTAGAGAATTTTATAGAAAAAAAACAACTTTTTTTTTTTACAAAACAATGATGTTTTGCATATTTTATGAATTTTCTCATATGAATCAATATTGTTGAAGTGAGTGGGTGATTTTAAAATTCACCCTGTTTGCCTATTCGAGAATTTTTGGTGACGGACCTTGAAATTTTTAACCATTCTCAAGTGACGAGGACGACACCTGAGCTTTCACCCATCTTTAATAATTACCACACCACACCAACACAAGAACAAATTTCGAAAAAGGGAGTTTTTATGACATAGTTAAAGAAATCACTCACATCGCGCGCATACACACACACACAAGTGCTATCGGCCTGAGGGAAACACGAAATTTCCATGAGGGTGAAGTTATTCACTCGGTAAAAGCCCGTGCAACGCCGGGCTAAGCGGAGAGGAAAGAAACAAAGAAATCAAAGTAATTTCGGAAAATAATATTGGAAGTGCTGAATTTGTGAAGTTGAGTGAATATTAACGTCCCACTGTTCAGCGACACGAGGCCTTTTACGGACGGTCCACGTAATTTTGAACCATGGTCAAGTGACGCGGACGACACCTGAGCTGGCACCCCCCTCTCCTAACTACCACACCACACCAGGGAAGACGTTTGAGCTCTCGATTTATTTTACGTGCATCCCGCCCCTACACGGTGGGTCTTCAGTGGTACTAGGATCGAGAATTTGTGAAGAGAAGGGAAAATGTTAAGCAACAAAGCCATGACACGCACTCACGGGTCATGCACTCACATCGTACGCGTCAAACCCCAGAAAAGTTTTGGCGTTAGAATGAAAGGAGGAAATTAACATGGGGATTAAGTTATACCCTCGGTATAAGCCCGTGCAACGCCGGGCCCTGAAAGCTAGTGTATGTATATATGTATGTATGTATCTATGTGTGTCTATCTCCTCACGAACCGCGCCACGCAGAAACTCGCGGAAGGTACCAAAAGATCGAGAATTTTCCGGGAAGCCGTATTGCCCATTTATATTCCGATATTGCAATTAGTTGAAAAGATATTAATTAAAAACCTCCGAAAAACCCGTTTTCTTTTCGTGCAAACTTTGTTTCGTCTCCATTGTTGAAGCAATGTTATTGTTACATCAGTGACAAAAGCAGGCGTCGAAAATCGGTTATCAGCCAAACTTGGAATTTCATGACGGTGCTCTGTTGAATGTATTAACTTACTCTGTTTAAAAAATAAATGCTTTTAACATGGGATAAACTTGATTTTTTTTAAAATTCCAATTTCTGCAATGTTTTTCTTTTTTTACAAATTTCTATGCATTTTTTTGGATTTAAATTCCAAAAAAAAAAACAAAAAAAAAAAATTATAACTATATTTTTAAAGTAGATTAGTAAATTGCATATATATTTTTCGACGCTGCCAAATTAGATTGAGATGGAATATTGTTAAAGTAATTTAAAAAATTCATAAATTTTTTTAATTTTGAAAATTTTTATTTATTTATTTATTTATTTTTCTTTTTTTATACACAAAACACCTTTAAAAAGGACACTTTTCCATTTCAAGGAACCATAAAAATGCAATGAAAAAATTGCCAAAACACCAAATGCCAGCAATAATTAATTGTGGTAAGTCTATGACAGAATTCTCAAGTTTGAGGGTAAAAAGTGGTACCAGCTCCTGGGAAATGTACTAGGTCAGTGAAGGTTTAAAATACCAATGCGCAGCCCCTTTGAAAAAAAAAGTTTGAGGACTTATGGAGCACATGCAGAATGACAACTTTCTGATGCTCCCAACTGAGGTTTTTTTAATTTTTATAAAAGCAATTTAGTGAAAAACTGTAAGAATATAAGAAAATGCTGAAATGTTTTTATCAGATAGTATTATTTCCATTTTGAATCTTTCTCTATACAGTTAATGCAAACAAATGTCTCTCCCATACTTCTTTTTCTTTAGTTATATATTTTTAATCAAATATCTAGATATAAGCAGTCATTTTATTATTATTAAAAGCTTTTATTTAACTTACAATGTATGTATGTATGTATGTATGTATGTATGTATGTATGTATGTAATTTGTTCGGGTGGAATCTTGCAACTCAATTTTGAAGCTGATATCTTCCTCCCATTGAGCTGAAATTTTGTATACACGTTTAGTTTGGATGACAATGCATGTTTTGACCATTTATATTCCGATATTGCAATTAATTAAAAAGATATTAATTAAAAACGTTAAACTAATTTTGGGCGCCAACTTGGATATATCTGCATTGTTGTACTATTTTTATTGTTACAACAATGACAAAAGTTGGCGTCGAAAATCGGTTTTCAGCCAAACTGGAATTTCATAACGTTGCGCTATTGACTGTATTAATTAACTTTGCCTAAAAAATAATTACATTTCTACAATGTAAAAATAATCTAATTTCTGCAACGTATGCAATTTTTTTTACAAATTTCTATCTATTTTCTTGGATTTAAATTCAAAACAAAAAAAGTAGAGCTATTTTTCAAGTAGATTGGTACATTGTATACCTTTCTCAACGCTGCCAAGTTAAACTGAGATAGAGTATTATAGAAATTCTAAATTTAACCCCTTAACTGGTTTGCCCGTACACCTTACTGGCTACTGAAAGTTAGCCACAACCGGTTTGCCCGTGCGCTGCACAGGCACCGAAATTTTTTCTTTCTATATTTTATTTGCACAGACATTTTTATTCCTATAATAAGGTTATTAGTATAGTGTGTCTTTAGGAGATGCAGAGAGAGAGTTTGTCCATGGTACTGAACTACTCATCATTCAGAATTTTGGTAGTGGTGAAGGTGAAAATTTTTCACTGAAGGCAAGAATATATATTCTTGAAAATATTGGATAAAGAATAGGGATTTACAAGGCAATGTACAATGTGTTGCCTAAGAAAAAGGAAAATGGATAGATAATCCAAAGAAGTCGATATTATCTCTATCCCCATTGGAATATAAGAAGACTTAGTGTTACATTATTCTTCATATTGTGTGTGCATATAAATATGCACACACACACATGAAATCCTATCAATCGTATGAAAAAGAGGTATGAACATGAAATTTTTTGGTAAGTGGAAGAAAACATATTTTAAGATGTATGTGAAATATTCTTCATAGTACGCAGAATGTACTTATTAAAAGCAAACATGTAAGGGTTTTTGTGTTGAAAAATTATAAAATAAAAAAAGGTAAGTAAAATTTTAAACCGGAGATTAAAATAAAAATCTTCCATTTTCGCGCGTTCTGTTAATTATTATGCTTAATTACATGCAGTTAAAAAATGGGCTTTTTTTGGGAAAATTTTGGCCAAAAAAATTGACCGCTTAAGAGGTTAATCTATGAAGCTCAGACAAAAATAATTGTAGAATCGGAAAGATCATTTATTTCGTCCTGATACGGTATAATGTTTTTTACAAAATAATATTTGTATTTCTTACGATTTTTTTTAAATAAGTCAAAATCGATGCCTTTTTATGAAAATAATGTCTAAATCGACGCGTATGAATTTTTTTTTGTTTAAATGAATCGACATTCCGTACTAAGACAGCTCATGATTTGCTCTTTTAGAATCAGTCATTTAAAAAATAAAATGTCGAAAATTTTTTTTTACGATTTTTCAAAAAATATTCAAAATTTTATTATTTAATAACTTCGCCATTTATGAAGAAAATCTCATAAAACTTTTTTTCGTGTGTAGGATAATATTACCCAAGATCTGTACGAAGATTGAAAGAATTGCTTAAAATTTACGGATTTAAGAAAAAATTGTGTTTTTCGTCTAGTACCCTTTTTGCGCGAATTCATTTAGCTCGACTGTTCGAAACTAACCGGCTAACACCTAGCAACAATGATGCGTTGAATGAGATGAACAGACTAAGAAACCTGTCCAGTGATAACTAAAAAGTGAAAAATAAATTGAAAGTAAAAAAGCTTTTTTAAAACAAGCTTTTATTTAAACGGGCTAAAAAGAATAAAATTAATTTTTCTTTAAAATTTTTTTACTATCAACTTATAACGTCATTACACAATTTATATGATATAAAAGCTTGTCGCGAGATTTACTTGTGTAGATAAACAAGTAAAATAAATAACTTGACCTGACTGATTTTAATTTAAAAAAATTCAAACTAAGTAAATGCGAGTACTTAAATATTGCGACAAGCTTTTATATCATATAAATTGCGTAATGACGTTATAAGTTGATAGTAAAAAAAGTTTTAAAGGAAAAGTTTATTTTATTCTTTTTAGCGCGTTTAAATAAAAGCTTGTTTTAAAAAAGCTTTTTTACTTTCAATTTATTTCCTTTATTATTGAATAAAAATAGATATTAATTAATATTTTGTAAAAATTAAATCGGTATTAATTTTTATTATTTATTACGAAATTAAATTTTTAATAATAATATCGTACATTGTCGGTTTTCTTGTGGAAGATGTTTCTAGCTTAATTTTGTAAATTAGAAATCGAAAATAGGAAAGCAAAGAAAGATCTTATCACTGAGAGAAAAAAGACTGAAAAAGAGTTTTAATCACGAAAAGGCCTGTATAAACGCCGGGCTAAGCTGAGGGAAAAGAAATCTATCTGTAGAGGAAAAGAAATTGAAGATATTTCGGAAAAGATAATTTTAATGACATAAGTATAGAAATTCCTCACATCACGCATACACCCTCACCCAGAAGTGTTGCATCGAGAAGGAAAAAGGAAATTTCCATTGGATAAAGATCAGCTCTTGTAAAAAGCCCGTGCAACGCCAGACTAAATGGAAAGGAAAGAAACCCGTCTGACGGGACAAAGATATGGAAGATATTGCGAAAAAGGGAGTTTTAATGACAAAATATAGAAATCACACACAATCGAGGAAGTAATGACATCGAGATGGGAAGAGGAAATTTCTATTGGCAAAAAATTATACACTCGAAAGACGCCCGTGCAGGGTCGGGCCATGCAGCCATAACAGATGACACAATGATATAATATAGCGCTGAAAACTGATTTAAGGCAAACTGAAATTTTATGACGTAGCTTTTTTGATTTAATTCATTCACAGATTAAAAAAAAAAGCTTTCAACATGTGATTAACGTGAAATACATCCTTGAAATCATAGTTTTACAATTACATATGTTGTCGTCAAAATCCAGTTTTCAGCCTTACAGGAATTTTATTGACTGATTCCTTCAATTTGATTGAAAAATAATTGCTTTTGATATGTGATTTATTTGATATGTGTTTTTATTGATATTTCTATATTTTTAATGAAAAAATATAGAAATATTACACACAAACAAGGAAGTAATGACATCGAGAGGGGACAATGAAATTTCCATTGGCAAAAATTTATGCGCTCGAAAAAGACCGTGCAGCGTCGGGCCATGCAGCCATAACATATGCCACAATGGCATAAGTAGGCGTTGAAAATTGATTTCAGCCAAACAGAAATTTTATGAAGTAGCTGCTTTTATTTAATACCTTCACAGATTCAGAAATAGACTCTTTTAACATGTGATTAACTTGAAATCTGTCCTTGAAATCATAGTTTTAGAATTACATATGTTGGCGTCAAAATCCGGTTTTCAATCAAACTAGAATTTTTTGACTGATTCACTCACTTTGATTGAAAAATAAATGCTTTTATTATATGACGTATTTAAAATGTTTTTTTTTTTTATTAAAAACACAATTACTAGAACGCAAATATCTATGGATTTTCTTAATTTATATATATATATATATATATATATATATATATATATAAATTTAGAAAAGAGATAAAACTATTTTTTAAGTAAATTGGTACATGTTTTACCTTTTACAATGCTTCCAAGTTAATTTGAAATGGAGTATTGTATAATTTTTTTAAACATTCCCGAAATTTTAAAAATTTCTGTCTCTTGGGTTTTTTATACATAAAACTGTTTCTAAAAAAGATAGTTTTTCGTTTCGGGAAACCGTAATAATACAACGAGAATAATTGTCAAAATCGCCAACTCCTAATAATAATTAATTGTGGTAAACCTACCATACAATACAAGAATTTGAGGGCTTATGGCGCATGCGCGGAAAGACAATTTTCGGAGAGTTCATAGGCAAACATATTCCTTGACATATTCCATATATGAAAAACAGAATAGCAAAACAGTTACATACAAGAAAATCCCGTGCAAAGCTAGGTCATGCAGCTGTGTATGGATGTAGGTTAATATTTTTTTAAAATCTAAAACAAAATTGTTTTCTATAATTCGTGACTAAATTATTTAAAAAAATCGTATAATGGCTGCTTTCTATTGGATAACATAAGATTAGTTTTGTAAATTATTAATCGAAAATAGAAATTTGATCTTATCCTTGAGGGTAAAAAAAGAGGAAAAAAGTGCTTTATGCTTGAAAAAGCTGGTACAACACCATGTCAAATGAGGGGGAAGAGATATTCCTGACAAGGAAAAGAAGTGGAAGAAATTTTGGAAAAAAAGGAAAATTTAATGACATAAATATAGAAATCACTCTCCTAAAAGTGCGGGCGTTGAGAGGGAAATGGGAAATTTCTATGGGAATAAAGTAATATACTCGGTAAGTGCCCGTGCAACGCCGGGCTTATCGGACGGGAAACACGACCATCCGACGGGGCACAGAATTGGAAGAAGAAATTTCTCGAAAAAAGGGTATTTTAATGAAAAAAATATGGAAGTCGCAGAAACATCAGGAAGTGCTGACACTGAGGTGGAGATGGGAAATTTTTAAACGGAAAAATCTATAAACAGTGAAGAAAGAGACACCTTTCTGATACATCACGACAGTTAGTTTTCTTTATTTTTAAAAAAGCAATTTAGAGTGAAAAACTTTAGGAATAAAAGAAAATACTGAAATGGTTTTCATCTTATAGTATTATTTACATTTTGAATCTTTCTTTATACAGTGAATGCAAACAAAAAAGGCTAGGTTTTCTCTCCCATATTTTTTTTATAGTTACATATTTTTAATGAAATAATCAAACATAAAGAAATAAGCAATCTTTTCAATAGTTAATGGTAAGTATTTTTTTCATTCATTACTTAACAAAAATTGCTATAATTGTTTTTAAAAAAAACGCAATCAGT
>BMAO01013235.1:0-32896 GCA_019973975.1 Trichonephila clavata | reverse complement strand
CAGTAAACCGTATATTTCTACATCCTTCCATATTTCTATAAAATTCATTTTTCAATTCATCCATCATTTTGGGAAAAATGATAAATTGAGAGAAGAACTGGTATAAGTTCAAAACGAGTGATTTTCATTAAAAATTACATATAGTGCAAGCAAAATTTCATTTAGCCACTTGTGAATTACTTATTTAAATATATAACAAGTTGAAAAGAGTATTTTTAAATTACTCTTTTCGGAAAGTATGTCTGCTTTAAAGTTTTAAGTTGAATATATATAGAAAGCATTCTTTGTAAGTATCAAGTATGATGTGCATATGTGTTATTTTTAAAATAATAAAGAAAAAAAATTCTTTTATATATATATATTACTTTCAATAGAATTCGTTTTATGCCTTATTCTATTATAATCTATATAAATATATATATGAAAACTAAAGAGACCCCACTGTATTTTGAGTCTAAGATTTCTTTTTCTTTCAACTGATTATTTCCTTAAATAAAATACTTTATAAATCATATTATATACAATATGACTCATTAAACAGTCTAATTTTTTAAAATTAACTTTTGAAACACGAAATAACTTTCATCAAATTCACTTTTTCTCTCTCTTAACAGCAATTATTTTCCTTTTAATTTTCTTGTACCTAAATTAGAATCTATTTTTATTGAGATATCTTTCTCAGAGCCAATTTACAAATTAATCAACATAAAAAATCGTCTAGTCAGATATATTAGCAGTATATTTTATCTCATCTTTGCTAAGATAAGAATTTCAATGCAAAGTGAACTTCCAATTGAACCTTTTCTTTAAAAATTGCATAGATTTACCTGTATTTCTTTTATCCATCCCAGCTTTAGAGTGAATTAATTTTCAATTAATGCAAAAAATATATCAAAACAAATCATTCAACAAAATTTTAATTATTCTGTTTTGAAAGGATTCAAACACAAGTTCTGCATGGAACTGATATTTAATGCAATACTGAATTCACAAAGCGAATGCCAGTCAATAACCTGCAGCCGATAATCTGAAGCCATTTGCCACCCCATTTCTTTTTTTTACACACGTTTATCAAAAAAAAGTTATTTAGAAAAGCAGATAAGTTTTATACAGAATATTCCTTCCAATAGAAATGAGAAAGACAATATTCCATTTTATTATTCCATAATTCCTGCGTCGCAAAGACTTAATATTGTTTTGGAATGGGTATTAACAGGAATTGGGAGCAACAAAGCCCAGATGACTCTCCTTAATGATAGTAATCTATCTTACCCAGATGCTGCACAGGAAGAAATTTTCCTTGCAATTACAGAATGCTTTGAACTGCCTTAGCCGTTATAATTGCTTAGAATTAATTAAGAGTTAACCAGCTCGTGAACTAATGAAATTTTTAAGACTACGACACTTATATCTGGATTGTTATTCTTAGAAATATTACTTAGAAAGCGTTAAATGAAATACTTGATTAATTACATGCAGCACTTGAAGTACTTTAAAATTGGATTAAAAAATCTCTAAGGATTATTTTTAAGAAATAGATAAAGTCACACTTAGACTGAATATCGGTAAAATTGGTCCTCTTGGAAAATATTTGTAACATTTTCAGTGTGAATTCAGAAACATAAAATTTTATTTATTTAATAATTAGTTACGAAAATATAATTTCAAATTAATATAACACACGCATTTAATATGGAAAGAGAGGGGGGGAGAATGTTAACGTCTCACTCTTCATCTACACGAGGGCTTTTGGCGAAGGACCTCGTAATTTTGAACCTTGGTCAAGTGACGAGGACGACACCTGAGCTGACACCTCCTCTCCTAACTACCACACCAAACCAACGGGACATTTAACATGAAAGTAAAAGGGTTAAACTACAAAGTACATAATAAATGTGATTCCGAGTGGCGTAACGGAGAATATTAGTGCCCCCCTCAAAGCCAACTGGATCATACAAAGGATTGCAAAACTATATATGCTTATTGTCTGTCAGGCTTTGAACCCCCTAGAACCCCCCCCCCCCCCGCGTTGCAGATGTTGGGGGAGTACGTTACGCCACTGGTGATTTCACATAAATATAGGAGTCTCTCTCATTAATACATCTCAATTTATTTTCAATTTATTAGTTCAAAAATGTCAACATTTTATGAATGCGTCACCTCTAAATTACGTATCATATATTTTTTGAGCTTATGTATGTACAATGTAATGTAAATTGTCGAATCAAGAGTATCTGCGGTAAAAGGCAGTGTTATATTAAACTTCACATATGTTTGATGTTAATTGTATTCTCCACAGTTTAAAAGGCTCATTAATAAATCAATAATACTGAAATCAATAATATTATTCATTTTACATACTTTCTACTTTTAGTTAAATACAAATCTTGATCCATTCTATTTGGCGTATTTATAAACAAATAAAATAAATGATACGTAACAGAAATTAGAAGTTTAAATCAACTTTACAGTTTTCTTACATTAAAAATACGAGAAATTTAAATCAAAATAGATAAACATCTAAGAATTTCTTGAAATATTCAGTTTGAGAATATGAATCATTCATATTGAGATTATGGATTGCTATTAAATCTTGAATTATTTGAACTTCAATGTGAATTCAGACGTAAACCAGACAATACTCCATCAGCAGCAGGTCTCTTGCTTACTATCACAGTAATATGCTTAAATAATTAAAAACTCGGAATATACTATTATATTTGGTGTTATAGTTTTTCTCAGTCAGAATATCGATTAGCCTCAAATTCACGTGACTCGTGAGAAGCGGATATTCTGTTCGAGTCTCGAATTCCAGTCATAATTCTCACGCGTAATGAGGAAGTCCTTTAAAAGAATTTAGAAAATAAAAGCAATATACTTACAAGTGAAATGGGGCTTAAAATTGCAAGATTCTTAAGCAATAAACTATTTTGTAATTAGGCAGGATTTATAAAAAAGTAAAATGTTTCACGGCAGTTTCGTAAATTAAAATTTGCAAAAAAATCATTATCAAACGTCTCTAGTACTTAAATGGTCTTCCATTTCTCAAAAACTCATTCTGTAACTTCTAAGTATTATTAAAAATAATTCTTCCCGCAATTCATTATTTTTATGGCTTCCTTTGTTCGGCAAATTTGAAATTAGTGCCCCTCGGCTAGTTTGTCGCCAGCTTACTCAATCAGGATACTAAGACATTAATTTAGCTTTAAAGCGTTTACATCATAAAATGTTGTCGATCCTTTTAAATATTTTCATGATGAAAATGATTTATTTCTATTCAAAAAATAATTTGTTTCCTACGTTCTTTTATGTTACATGTCGTGGGAAAACAAAATGAGGGAGGAATTCCATTTGATGAGAAATTAAAACGCCTCAGAAGGTTTTTGAAAAAAATTGATTCATTAAATGTTTTTAAAATTAGTTTAGTAATGTTCCAAAAGTAAAAAACACATTAATATCAATCGTCATTTTTATATATGTATTCAATTTTTATACTTTTACACACACACATATCTATACTACTCTGTATATTTTAAAAACATACATATACATATTATGCTATTCATTTTGAATACATTTGCACTGAGTACCAAAAATCATGGTATAACAGTATGCAAGTATTTAGATGACAGTACTTGTGTGTGCGTATAAGGAATATATGGATGGTCTTTGTTCAGGTTTTTGTTTACCCTCAAGAGATTCATGTGAAATATGTTGTACCTTATTTTTATCGTACACCCAGTGTTAAGTGACTTGAATGCGAAATGTTAGGAACATCTGCTAGTAAACAACACCGTTCCAATAATATTAACAATCCATAGAGAGAAAATTAGTAACTCGTGCTTAATAATTCAGATAAAGTATTTTTAGTTATTGAATGAAAATTGTGTAATTGCTAACCATGGATGTTATTTCTATAGTTAATTACAAATTTCAAAAATATAAGTCCTAAAAAAATGTGCATTTTAATTGGGCCCCAATATAACGAATAACCCCAAATTAACGAGCAAAATGTTATGTCCACATAAATTCGTTAAAACGGGGGCAAACTGCATTTAACAAGGAATTTGGTACCATGTTCTTAAACTCACTTTATTCATGAGACCTTTTTAGATTTTATTTTGTATAACGCCTATACGTAAATTTTCCCTGTAGTTGTAAAGGAATTTATTTCTTAATTATTTAAATCTCATTTCTCATTATTTAAATATCTTACTCTGGATATGTTTTTTAAAATTTTAAGGTTTATAAAGTAACTGTTTGGCGCAGTAAAGCTTAATTTGTCTCTTGCGCCAAATTCACTCACTCATCATTAAATTAGTTTAACATCATCTATTCGGTCTTAAGCCTGAAATTGCTTTTTGAATCAGCTGGCTCCATTTTTATAATTTGTATTTATTTTTCTTTCTTTTTTCTTCTTTCGAATATTTGTTTTGTTGAATTTTGTGTATTTTGCTTTTATAATTTATTATTCCATGGGCTTTTTTTAATGCATTTTACAATCCGCCTTCATAATACACATACATTTAATGTACACAATACAGTCGAGTCTCCATATAACGAACCTCTATATTGCGAATTTTTTATATATCGAACTTTTTCCTGGAACCAAGAACATTTCACGATTTTCCTCGTAAAATAACCTCCCTATGGCTAAGTGTATTTTTAATGAAACGAACTTTTTTTCTTTTGTGATTTAATTTTTAAAGTATCTCTATACACATTTCAAGTTGTTCTCTTTTAACACATTTTATTACACTTTTGAATATTGAACTGGTTGTATTAGATGCCTAACTCCTCGAGAACAATAGAATTCTGGCAGTTTCGTCAAAGAAGTGCAATCTTTAACGCCCATTGTCCAGTTTACTAGAAACTTCTACGATGTCCCTTTTCACCCTTAGTGGGGTTGTCTCGTGTGAACGTGTCCTTAAACTAGTCTCCCTTAATTCGTAGTGTTGATTAGTCGTGCTGGTAACTTCGTTTCTTGAGCTCGAATCTGTAAAAACGTAAGTACTTGAGCATCAAACAAAAAAAAGTTTAATTCTTCAGAAAGTAGATAAAATCGTCAAGAAGAAAGGAGATTGCTTTAAAATTCGGTATTCCTTCAAACAGCTTATCAACTATTGTAAAATTCGAGATAAGGTACAAAATTATGATGCAGCTATTCTTGTTCAAAACGTTCAAGGACATGTGTCTATGAAGATCTAAACGAGGCAGTTTTGAAGTGGATACACACAATGCGAGATAAAAATGCTCTGATCTCCAGACCTTTCGTAGCAGAGGAAGCTCTTCAATTTGCGAAGGTATTGTGATACGACCAATTTCTAGGTAGCAATGGATGGCTAGAAAAAAATTAGGAAAATACACGGAATTGTAGCTAAAGTATTATCTGGAGAAAGTAAAGATGTTGATGATAATATTAAAAATTGGATAACAGAGACACTGAGTAAAATTTTAAAAGACTAGAGAACGTCTTTAATGAAGATAAGATTGCTTTTTATTTTTTCAATGTTTGTATCAAAAATATTAACATTTAAAAACGAAAAATGCTTTGGAGGAAAACATAGCAAAGCAAAAATTAATGTTATATTAGGAGCAAATATGACTGGGCATCAGCCCCTAGTTATAGGAAGAACCAAAACTCCAAGATGTTTCAAAGGCGCAAAACATTTTTGGAATTTGGTTATGACTTACTATATAAGAAGTATTATGAAACAAAACAGTTTTTTTAAACAAAAAAACTCAAAAAAAATTAACAAATCTTATGAGTAATAAACTAAGGATGCATGAGATAATGTTTTTCTTTTTTTAGAATTTCTAGTTATAAAATAATGCCCATTTAAAATAACAGGCATGCTTAAATTAGAAAATGTCTTTAAAATCCATTACTTTTAATATAAAATTATTTTCTTAATGCTGAAAATACAGTGTATAATTTGACTTTTTTCCTCGTTTGCCTTGCAGTTTTACTTTTTTTTTTGAGGGATAAGATATATAAAATAAATACATATTAATTTTCAAGGTGTTAATAATTACTTTCTTTCATACATAGTGTTTATGAATTTAAAATTTGTTGCATGGGGTTTAAAAAGTAAATTAAAAGATGAACCTCGATGTAAAGAATTTTCCATATAACGAACTATTTTCGGGATTTAGCGATTTCATTAAATAGAGGTCCGAATGTATCTATATAAATAAAAATGCAATGTGTGTTTGTTCAAAGCCACTGATCTCTGAAACTACTGGACCAATTCCTCTAAAATTTTGACACATAGTTGCACGGGTAATCCGGACGGGTTCTTATGTACTTATTATTTCGAAATTCACTCTAAATTTTTTAAAATTTAAATTTTAAATGATTTTTCGGTATGACGTCATATAATGTCACATCTCTCTCTGAATGCGAAATTCATACTTTACACACAGTGTTTACGAGATTATTGAATATTTTTACTATAGGTATGTTTCTTTATTGCTATATTTATTCATTTTTTTGTTCTTTGATACGTAATTAGGTTTATTTTCCGAATAAATCAATTTTTTAAAAAAAATTATTCCTTCAACAACTTAAATTTAGTTTTGTAGTTTTGGCAACAATCGGATAGCATTATCGTTACGATTTTGGTTATAATTTACATCGTGTTTTTTTCTGTAATTTTTAAGCTAAATTTATTTTTCTTTACTAAGCGAAGATTAAAATTATATGAGTTATGTACGCTACTTATTTATCTACCAAATTGTTGTTAAAATTTCTTATAGTTTTGACGATAACATAAAAAAGACTGGTCGACTGATCTAAATAAACGAGTAGCACTCGGATTGAAATTTTCCGCCTATTTTATCTTTCTCCAGTTTTCCTAAATTGAATCAATTCATTTTTTATGTTTATGTTTATTTTTTTGTACCATTATTTTTTCCATCGACTATTTACCTCGAATTAAAAGACGTCGCCAAATGCCGCGATATGCATTCAATGTTTGGAAACCGTTCCCTACATTCTAACACAGTTTTTTCTCACTTGGCGACATTTTAATTTGACGAAATTAATCGATTGGATTTTTGATAAGAATGTTTTTTTCACTGTTTTTGACAATTAAAAAAATTTTTTTTTATACTTACGTATTATTGCCAACGTTCAAGATACTCGCCAAGTTGGTAATTCCATTTTCACATGTGTTGTACTTGCTAAATTTGTAATCGTGTGCCTAGTTTTATACAATGTCGCTGATAGGTTGCGATAATACGTAAGTACCTTTCAGTTGATGTTACTCTTAAAATACAAATGGTAAAAGTAAGATTTTCTGATATATCAAAATATTGAACTTTATTTTGTTTTTGATTGCTTTTTAAGATTTACACTTTGTTATAATTTTATTAACAGATTCCATTAGTAATTTATTAGCAGAATACAAGAAGTTATTACAGTTTGCATTTGTCAGGAACGTAGCTACCGCTTTATCAGTTGTATCAATGATGCAGGGCCACCAGGCAGCAGGAGCCCCAACAAATGTTACTACAGTCCCACAAACATGGTGCTCATATCTCAAAAAGGGCCCCAAAGGAATTTGGATACAAGGCCCATTCAGAGCTGTTTCGTAATTTCATACGCTTTTGTTTTTACTTTCTTTTTAAGTGTGGTCAATTGGCTTCAGTACGTAAAACTACATTGCAGAAAATCGAACTAAGGTCATCACACTGTACGAAGCAAAACCATATGAGGGGTAATTGCACATCAAATTGGAATAGGCATCAGCGAACGAGCACAATACAGACAGATGGCTCAAATACGTGTCGAGAAAGCAGGTGGACGTAAGATTGTAATTATTTTTTCAAATTATGCTTTCGCATTGATAAAGATATGCAGTTATTTTTCTGTCAATTAATGTTAGTATTGTATTTCATTTTTCAATTTATTTTTAAGCTCAGGATATATACTTTGGATATATCCTGAGTGTATATATCAGAATATATATTGGGATATATATATATATATATCCCAAGTAATTTTCATGTATAAAATACTAATTTTAATTCTGTACGCTATGGATCTGTTTGGCGTGATTTCAAAATCTCTCCACAAATGAGTAGCGTATGAATTGAAATCTTCCAAGTATTTTATCTTTTTCCAGTGATCATAAATTCAATTAATAGATAATTTTTATTTTTTGGTACTTACGTTTTTTTTAGTCGATCATTTACCTAAAATCATAAGACATCGCCAAATGCTGTAATATGCATTCAATAAGGGAAAACCATTCTATAACTGTTTTTACAGAATAATAATATTTTTTTGCACAGCTGTGAATTTTCCCACTTATTAGTTGTTGAAATTTGTTGGGCAATAACATTAGACTCGCAAAGTATCTATTTTGTGTGATTTTAAAATTTTATTTGATGTCACTGTAAAATACAAATGGGAAAATTAAAATTCTCTTAGGTATATTTTCGTATTTACGTATTATCGCAACTATATTGGCAACATTATATGAAAGGAAGCACATGGTTGTCAATTAACCGTGTACGACACGTACAAAATCGGGGTTAGTTGTAATAGTACATAGTTGCAATAGTACCTAAGTACTTTTGTTTGGAACTGTTTTTGGTGATTTCATCAAAATATTGAACTTTAATTTGTTTTTGATAGCTTTTAACATTTAAGTTTGTTATAGCTACCTGTACCCAGTCACACATTCCTGTGGCTCAGTCTGGTTAAAAAGAAAGAAAAGAGAAAGCACACATTTCTAATATTTTAACCACCTGCGCTTGAGGTATGACTTTTTTTTTTATAAAAAAATATGTGTGAATATACATAAACAAAACTTTTCTAAACAGATTTCATTTGTAATTTGTTAACAGAATACTCCAAGTTATTATGGCTTTTTTGTTCTTATGTTATGAATCTAAAATTCTTTACACTGTGCGGAGGTGCCAAGTTTGAAAAAAAATTTAAAATGACTCTTCTTGAGGTTAAAAGATTAATTTTACAATGCTTGTGGGTAGACATTTTGTGACGCTTTATTGTCTATGCAGATACAGAAATTGTCTGGTGTGCCTACTCTAGAACAGCAGTTGCCAACCTTCAGCACTTCATGAACAACATAATGTATAACTTTATAAATATGGCAGACCACTAAAGCTATATTTACGTCTTTATTTATGTTTCCATACACCTGAAAATAAACTTCATGAAAAGCAATAACAAACCGACAATCAACAGACTGAAGTGTTTTGCCACCAATTTACTATGGTTTCCAAAGCTGACTTTCAAATTTCAATGGAAAATCTGAAAAAAATTTCTTAACTCAGGAAATTTGTTAAAAGTTGTAACTAAAAGTTTTTATTAAAGTATAATCCATGATCCATAATATTTTTTTTGTTGATCATCTTTTTTTAAACTGAATCTTCACAAAAGTGTAAATAATGTCCCAATTTTTCAGTGGGGGGACTCTCTCTATCCAAAATTTATCACCAATACCAGTCACCAATTGGTGACTGCTGCTCTGGAACACAAAAAGACACTTATGTTTAGCATCACCGTAACAAAATTAGTGCCACGCGTATCCCACCTTAATATCTAAACAACAAATATTATAGCATTTTTTTCATGGAAAAAAAAACAGATTTGGATGGAAAATGGTGTGATTTGCATGGTGGCAATTTGTCTGTGCGGTGATGCTAATATTTAAGTACCCAGACAACAAATAATTGTCCATGTGTGAAGTAGTCTGTGTCTAGATATAAGCCACTCTGTTTTAAAGGTAGACCCTTAAATTTGTTGATAACAAATGCTAATGCTAATCGAATATTGAATTGCAAAAATCTTCCTTCATTATCAGTGGTTTGTCTTAGATTTCTGCTGCAAAATCCATGTTTATATTTAAATTTTTCTTGCATATTTGACTGAAAATATCTTCAGCCTCTCATTATGTTGGAATTGAGCTGTGTCAGTTGGTGTACAACAGAAGTTAAATATTTCATTAGCATTTTTTTATTTTTTCCCTTTCTTTTTGTTCCTAATTTTTCCTTTTTTTTAATGTTTTGAAATTTTATAGGCTTTGTTTTAACTTTTTTCTCTTTTTAAGTGCAGCCACTTAGTTTCACTACATATAAAAGTAATGCCTTGCATGAAATCAAACTTATGTTGTCATACTCACAAGACAAAATTAGTGCAACGAGTGTAATTGCACATCAAACTGAGGAAGAACGGGTATTAGCAAACGAGAAAAGCAGACAAAGAGTGGCACAATTACATGCTAAGGCCACAGTAGAGCAACAGGCAGCCAGACTTGAGGATGCACATTTGCGAGCACAGCATTCATGTTTTGCAACATCAGATTTGCTCTGTTTTCAACAAAAGGAACACAGTAGGTTGCGAATGGCTGAAAGATGTCAACCAGAAACAGCACATCACAGTATCAAACATGATTTCGTGGTGAGCAATCACACAATAACAGTCACCTTGCATTCCGATACAACCCAACTGAAGATTATAGGTTGAACCAGCATGTTCTCATTAGTACAATGACTGAAGTGTACCCTCATTGCAGTGCTCTGAAATTTAAGGGAGAAGAACAAAAGTGATGTTTTGTACCACTGAAAAAATTAAACTGCCTTTGGAGGACCACCAGAGCCATTAAAACTTTGCTTGCCAGGTATACTGCGGAATCAAAATATTCACTGTATAACATCAGAAAATACAATTCATGTTTCCAAATGATATTGTTTGGAGAAATGTGGATTTGTGAACACACCTCTGATTTAAAAGAAATATCCATAAGCATTGTAAAACCAACCCATTGCCCCGATGAATCCAGAGTAGAGCCATTTAATATTTATCTTCAAACTTGACGTCTCCACTATGAATACAATGTAAATAAATTTAGGTTCATAACATACAGACAAAAATAAGTCATAATAACTTCAAGTGTTTGGTTAACAAGTTGCAAATGATCAGTTAGGTAAAGAATTTTGTGTATATATATTTATACATTTTTTTAATAAAAAATCATACCTCTAATACAAATGTTTAAACATACTGAAAACATGTGCTTCCTCTTAAACCAGACTGAGCCACAGCAACGCGTGGCAGGGTACAGCTAGTTTATAATATACAGTTGACTCTCGTTAATTGAAAATTTCGATAGTACGGACCTCTCGCTAATTCGATGTATATGCTCAGTCCCTAGAAAAACTCTAGATATTCCGAACTAAAACAGTACGTTTTGGTATACTCAATATTTCGAAGTAAAATATGCGGCTTGCCAGAAAACAACACGCAATAATTCGAAGTCATCTTATGAAACTCTCTACAATTCTAACACTTACAATCTAGAGTCCTGTAGCAAACAGGTTGGAGCTCACATATTTTTGTGTTGTATTGTCCCTGCATGTCTCCCTTGTAACGAAGCCTCTTTGATGACCATTGTCTGTTATCCTTTCTTTGTGTTTCCCTCAGGCGAAGATTGTGTTTTTTTTTCTTCGTCGGATTGACATAAACGATTTATGGCTCATTTGTGTCATTTTTAGAATGTGAAACCTAATAGGGTATGGCCCAGAATGGACTTTGTCTTAAAAAACAATTGTGTTGGGAACAGTATCTGAGGGAACCGGGTACGAAACTATTTTATTTAAAGTAAAGAATGGAAGCGATTTGGTGTGACGTAAAAGAAAGTTCTGATTGAGAATTATTATATAAATGTATTCTTTTAATATGTGACTTAAAACTTCTGCATAATATATATATATATATATATTTAAACATATGCGCAATTGTTTTAATGTTTTCAAAAACAAATTCGGGAGTTTTTTCTGACTCTCTTCAAAATTCGCGAACTCTTAATAATTCGAAGTTTTTCATTGATCCCTTTAACTTCGAATTATCGAGAGTCGACTGTACGTATGTTATACACACGCATGTATACGTATGCGTATGTGGATATCTATGCACATACACACCTCTATATATGTATACATACTTTTCTCCTTCATAAAATACCGATATTCATATTTATTCACAAATCAAATAAACATCCATCACTTTCTCCCATAGCACAAGATACGATTTAAATTATTACCGAGATACAATTCCAATTAATGCTATGGTGGATTACAAATTGTAAT
Source organism: Trichonephila clavata (assembly GCA_019973975.1). Classification (NCBI taxonomy): domain Eukaryota; kingdom Metazoa; phylum Arthropoda; class Arachnida; order Araneae; family Nephilidae; genus Trichonephila; species Trichonephila clavata. Next base: position 20,776 of record BMAO01013235.1, on the reverse strand, counting down.
GATAACAACTATGACCTATCTCGGCATTCACAATTGCCCGGATGTACGATAATAGTGGTCCATTTACATCCATTAACAACAATTGGTCACTCTAAGAGGCACCGGCAGCTTGAGCCGGACGATGTATATCCTTATATATTTGTAGTATTCACGGTACGCTTTCAGGGAACATTCCTTTGAGTGAGGAATCATGGATTCAACTACATAAGTTGCATAACATCCACTGAGTGATGTTCTAGGGGCGAATATTAGGGCGATACTAGCGAATACTATGGTGCTTTAGATCCTACAGAAACACAAATCGTGATACGTTCGTATTTTTCTTTTTAACTTTATGCTTCAGTATTCAACAGAACTTGTAATTTAAAATGTATTTCTTCCACTAACAAACAGCTATAACAGTTTTTAATTTATTTGTATATAATACCAAAAATTCAGCTTTCGATTTTGTTGAAAAACATTCTTATATCATGACATTTTGATTAAAGCATGGCGACTTTATCAAGCGAAAGTATAGTTATATTTTGCTCCCTTATAACCCCCCCCCAGAACCGATTTACGTAAAACCGATTCTTGGTGGATCACAATACAACAAAGGAAACATGCTTACCAAATTATAAGTCCTTAAGTTTAAAAATTTAAAAGAGCAATTTTTGTATCTAAAATGTCCCCACAAACTTCATGGGAGCAGATTTTGCAAAAACCGTACTAAGCGGATTTCTGCTCAACAAAAGAAACATGTTTGCCAAATTTGAAATCTGTACATAGTTCAAAAACGAGGTTTCATCTTTTTCTGCCTTTAGGAAGTGATTTCTTCAAGACACATACTTTGTGGACCTCTACATAATAAAAGGAACATATTTACCAAATTTCAAGACAGCAAAAGTCTTTATTTTTTCAGTAATAAGGAAGAAAAACATCTACTTTTAAGAAACTAAAAAAATGCATCACCTCGAAAAATATATTTCAAAACTACTAATTAGTCGAGTAAAGAATAATATGCACACTTCATGTTAAATTTCAGCTTCAACTGTTTATTCTTCATTACAGATGATGCACTTCACATGAAATATCACGAAAAAGAATTCTTTTAACTTGGGAAACAAAAGTAAACTTATATCTAGTCACTCGCGTGGGTGTCCATATAAACTGCAGTGTGTAAACATGAAAAAATAGTGTTTGGACTCTTAAATGCAGGAAATTGATGTTTGCATCCTTTCAAAATATGTACAAATAATAAGCATTGTTATATTACCGAGTTTTCATTTTTTGTGCCTTTTCTTCACTCTCCAGAATATTACAAAATGTGAAAAAAGAGTAACGACGCAAAAATCCATTTCTTTAAAAAATAAAAAAAAACTTGAGTATGTGGTTACACATGTTAAAAATGTTTGACATATTTACAGTATTTTTCAAGAAATCATTTTTATCATAAAATTTAAAAAAATCATTTAGTTAAATTAAAAATAATTCGTGACGGATCTATACGTGACCTTATGATTAATCCTCTTGGAGAAACTTTGGAGCTAGCTTTTGCGTTAATTTACAGCCATCCCTCAAATAGAAACCTTGATATGTAGATTAGTTTGACTATATAAAGTCAAAAGGTTTTGTAAATGTAAGATAGTAGGAGTAGGGGGACTGTTGAGGTGATACGTAGGTGAGATTTATTTCATTATCACAACGTGAGTTAAGGAAGGAGTTTGTTACTACATTAAATTAGTGGATTAAGGTTTAAGAATCTAAAACAGATTGAATTAGATTAAATTAAGCAGATCACTTGCACTTGTTTACTTAGAAAATAGATTGCTTTATATATCACTCCTAGGTTCTCCTCTTGTAGTGTCACTTGTGGTTCATTAGTGTGTTTGAATAGTAATAAAATAATAATTATTATGGAAGTTTCTGGTGATGCTTTGTCCCCCCCCACACCCTTAGGTAGGCAAGACGGTGAAGTAGCGACTTCAAATACGTCGCGCTCACAAATTTCATAAATTATTTAAGACTACCGATGTATAAGAATTTGGGGCTATATTTAGTACTATACAAGAAATATTTGTCCAGCGTTACAGTGCCCGTTTTTTTAAATGTTTTTTTTTTAAATGACGATGACTACGTTCGTGATTGACTACTTGCTCAGCTATGATTTTGGAAAAGCGTTTAAGTGAATAATTTGTTCGTCGATACTTAGTGTCAGTTGAATTAAAATATTCATAAAACAAATTGTTGAAATGGAATTTTTTGCAGTAAAAAAAAAAAATAATGATATATTTTTGAAAAATTCTCCTTTTGTGGAAAATGCTTCTATGTTAATAATATTTTTATACGTATAGCTAAAACTTCAATATTGGGGTTGAAGTAAAATTTTTGAAATATGTTATTTAGAAAAGGATTTATTAATATTTTATTATTAAAGAAATTTAAACAAAAATCCATTCTTTATTATTTCAATCCATCATAACTCTAAAAATAATGTGCATTTTTCAAAAATCCTAGTTCAGCTATACTAGAATATAGCTGTTCTAGCTATATATAATAAAATATTGTTATTCTAGAAGCTTTTTTTACAATAAAAGGGAATGTTTTGAAAATCTCTCTTTTTTTGTTTTTATTTTTTGCAAAAACATAACGTTTAAGTAATTTGTATTATAATAACATTCTTAAAACAATTTTATATGCCTATTCTATTTCAACTGATCATGAACATTACAAATATAATACACTGATTTTTTTAAAAACAAAACGTAAAATTGCTGTAATAAATTCCATCTTTTTACTTTCTTATTTAAACGCAAACCCCGCTTTATCTTTCTTACTTTTAGAAAATAATCAGATTATGAATTTGAATTATAACGGCTTTCTCTTGACATTTATATTCACTATTCACTGAGTCCCTTGCAAAAACCTTGCATCCCAATAACTCAATTTTCTTTTTACTTTAAAGCGATAAATAACAAGCAAAATACATCCTTATCACAAAAATTTTAGTAAGTGATAGGATTTCCTTTTTAGAATAGCGATCTCATGATTTCTTAAAATTACTACGGAACAATAACCTCTGACACAACATATTTATGGTTAAGGATATGAGCATTTTTTATTACATTTAATGGTTGTACGCCAAATAACACAAAAATACCTTCGGAATAAAAATAGCACAGTGAAAAGAAAAAAAAATATAAAGATAACGAAAATACATGAGAAAGAGGATATGTTGCTGATAATTTTACGACATAGGTTAAATGTCAGTGGAAAATTTTATTAGAGTTTTAATAATAAGGGTATATTTTATGAGCTTGCATTTCAGTAAAAATGAATTGCTGTCTTGTTCAATAGATAATATTGATTCATATCTAATGAAAAAAATACTTATAAAGAATGTACATAAAACCAATATATGTTCTAAAGATCCTTTGAACCTTATAGCTTTTAATGTTTCGAAATTTTTTAAGAGTATTTTATAAAAACTGCAGATACCAAGATTATCTAAATTAAAATTATTCTGTCAAATGTTTTCCAATGGAATCTATCGAAATAATTCCATTGTTTTGTCATGTTTATGTATTTATAATAAATTTATATTAGCAAATGTTATTAAATAATCTATTCAGATGTTTGATAAAGAAATAAATTATAGTTTGAAATTGAAATTATAAATATAAACAGATGTATATTTATAATATACATAAGTGAGGTTTAAATATAAATACAAATAAATTAATGTTTAGTATCTATGTGGATATTGAGAGAAGGAACAATAATGATTAAAAAAAATTTTAACTGATCTTTCTAAAATGTTAATTTTCTATTTTAATGGAGTAAAAAAATTTTTGTAAAACTTTTTGACATTCTTTACAAGTAAAATAAATAAGGATGAATATGTAAAATATTTTCTTAATATTGTTAATTTGAATTGATATTTTTTAAATTAACAGAACCCCGCTCCACCAACTTCTTCCCCACCCCTACGTGAGAGATTTTAAGCATCGAACAAATACGCATGCTAAGGACAAGGGTTTAACTGTGGGAAATCCTTTCTTCATATTTTTTTTCATGAATAAAAACCAAGCTTTTCAATAAAAACTACTCTAAATATATTTTACAAATAAATGAGTTTAGCGTTCACAGTACCCTAGTGGCCATTCGCGCATTCATTGCTGGCGTGTGATGAGTTCGATCCTAGTACCACTGAAGACTCTCATTTTTAAGGGAATGTTGCATATTAAATCTGTCGAGAAGTTCAAGTATTCTTCTGTTAGTGAAGTGTGGAAGTTAGAAGAAGGGATGTCAGCTGAGGTGTTGTCTTTGTCACTTGAACATGGTACAAAATTAAGAGGCCCGTTTGCCAATAGCCCTTGTGCAACTTTGCAGTGCGCCATTAATATAACTCTCGCTCTCTTTCGGTGAGATTAACAGTTAACTGTTCACGGTACTGAGAAATTAAACGTTTTGAATTCATCTAACATGAAGGTCTCTTAAGCTGACATTCTATAAAGCTCTGTACTTTAATTGTTAAGTATCTCACGAATATGCAAGTATGTAATATAGAAAAGTTACAAAATATAAGTAGTAAACCTTTTGGTTGGGTCTTGTTATTACTTAAAAAATACTCTTTATTCTACGAAACACCAAACATTTTTAAGATTAGCAATCTTTTTTCTCGGCAGATTCATCATAAAACCACCATTTTAAGGTAGTGGTTGCAACCCCAGCCATATGTTAAATTGACTCTGCGGGAATCTATTCCTGGGTACATGGGATGCTGGGGAATATGGGGGGATGATGTGGGGTGTACCGTTTATAATAGAGGTAGCCTCAGTTACAATAACGGGCAATAAAAAAAATAACACGTGTACACACATCCTTCGCGGAACACACGCGCAATTTTTTATAAAAGGCTGTAGGAAACGGTACATTATCTCTTCAGATTCCCTCAAAGATTGAACTTTTTAATATTCACGCACCGTCTCTCTCTCTCTTTCTCCCATTATGTCCCATATATTCTTTTCATATTAATTTAATTTATTTTTATGGATAGATTCTTTGTGGGGGATTTATTGGTTTTTGCTACATCTTCCTTGTATCGCATTTTATTATACTATCAAAACTCATTTCTTTTCTAAAACAACTATATAATATTATTCTTTTATATTATTATCAAAATTCATTCGTTTAAAGTATTTAACGGTTATTTGTGCATCTATTAGGGTGATCACGTTTTCCAAAGCATTTCGATTGCAATTCATAAGCGCGTGGGTTATCTCATCTTACAATATCGACGAAAAACTGCTCTATCTGAGATTATAGGCAATTAGTAAATAGTTTTTGAGTGCTCATAAGATTTCCACGTGATTATAAGAGTGAAATTATTTTATTATATTTTTTTAAAAATTTGCATTTTATAGGGTAAATGTGTTTGAGCTCCTCTACCCATCAGGTTTTCAATGGAACCAGAAATCTTACTGCAGTGATTCTGAAACTATTGGAGATCCCCTTAAAAAGAGTGACCCTTATCTAACCCTCCTTAAGAAGAGTGACAATTCTAAGTAAGGGGAGCAAACATTTTAAAAATTCAAATATATATATGTATATATATTTATATATATATATATATTTTATTTTTTATATATATAAATATATATATATATATATTATATATGTGTGTGTGTGTGTGTGTGTGTGTGTATGTGTGTGTGTGTGTGCAATTATTTAACAGTGACTTTTTACTTAAATATACATATTACTTAAAAGTAACAAATACAAAATTTAATACTTATCTTGATAATTTGTATGGTTTATAACTAAGGTCATGTTGTAGCTTTAGGATCAAAATGCATTATTGTTGCAATCAATACATTGTCATTGTATGGGGAGGTGATGAAAATTATGATTCAAAATTGGGTCGCTAACGTTGAGAGTTTGAGAAACACACACAGTCTTGCTGTTATTATTATTACTCATCTTGTTTGATGTAAAAAAAATGTGGTCACGGTATTAAAGTGATCATAGTCAGGAACTCGAGGTCAAAATCATTGAGTAGTGGGCTCGAGTTCTTGTGCCTCTGAAGATTCGTCGTGCTGAAGCACCTTACATTTATCGAGGCTCAAAGTCCTCCCTTCCGGAGGTGAGGAAATTTGGATAGGGATTACTGCTGTTTCAGAGTGCGATAAGAGTAACGTATAAGGGAGATTTCAGTTATTGCATTTAAGTGTATTTTAATATGATCTAAAGTGATAAACCAAGTTTATATATTAATTTTAATTAATATGTCCAAATGAATTTTACATCTTTCAATTATATTTATCAGATTTCTTCCCCTCTGATTATGGGTGTTATTCTTTTCTCTAAAGTTTAGAGCTACAAAGTACTTTTAATAAAATCAAGGAATGATTGTGTTTTAAATCTAATTTTCTTAATCCCTTAAGAACAGTTAATTACACCCACCCCCCCAAATATTCCAAAAAAGGCCCTTTTTTCGTATAACTAAGCATTATACTAAACAGAATGCGAAAATAGAAGAATATTTTAAGTTTCATTTTTCAAGTTTTCACACTATTTTTTTATTTTATAATTGTAGTGTAAAAAAAACCCCTAAATGTTTGATTTTTATTAATACACTCTGCAATGTGTGTGCTGTGAGTAATGTTTTACATGTATTAAACGAATTACTGTCATACTTACAAAAAAATCCTCTTTTTCTCGAACGGTCGAGGATTTTGTGTGTGCGTGCATATATATATGCAAACACAATTTAAAGCATGTTGTTTTACTAAGTCTTATATTGCAATTGGGGCAGAGATAGTATCAGCTTTTTTCTATAATCTTTCTATTTCCATTTCTTCTCAAGAAACAAGTTACATCTTGATTTGCCAATACCTGCTCCTTATCGAATATTTTAAGTAATTTAAATTAATTCCTTCAATCACAAAAATTACCGCCTTCAGCAGAAATAAAATTCCGGATGAAAAGTAATTTAACACCATGGGCAAACTACATTTTTTAAAAAACATTAGCCCTAATAATCTCACTATAAGAATTAAAAATATGTACAAATCAAAGATGGAAAGAAGAAAATATCAGTGCGAGTACAGCGTACGGGTGCAGCTAGCTTTTGGTAGCCCCTACAATGTACGGGCAAACCAATTAAACAAATTATAAAATGCATGAATTGTAATGTATGGAAATAAGAACAGTGAACCCACAACGAATCTTCATGAAATATTTTTTACCGGAATCATACAATGCTTTTTCGTAAATTAAATTACTTGGTGTGTGTATTATCTATGCATGAACCTCTTCACAATTTCGGTCCCACTGCGTAATTGTTTTCGAAATCAATGTCCGCACTTTAAACTCATACATTTTAAATTTAAAAATACATACACATATTTCATTCTATCCGATCTTTCTTATGCATATATCTAAGAAATCTCTTTTTTGAAGAAAGAAATGTGGAAAGAGAATCGTTAAAAAAATGCATTTGTTCTTACATATTCATGTTCTCATAACAGAACATTCAAGTATTAAAAAAAACCAACTAACACAAGAGTGGAATATTTTTAATTTGTAAGAGTTTTTGAAACACAAAACAAAACATATTTAGTAAGAGGTCATGGTGTTCGTGTCTGACCAAGCAAACAGAGAATAATTGTTTTCAGGAAAAGCAAACATTGCCGATGGTGGTTTCGTAATTGTATTTCTTAATCGAAATTCCCCCCCCCCTTTGGATAAAACCCTAGAAAAGAGAAACACTCAGAATTCGTATTCAGTTCACAGGGGGATAGTTTTTATTATTTTATTTTATCGAATAAAAATTCGGTTTTAAATTAAGAGGATACAGTGAAAACAAAGAATTCAAAACAGTTTCAAAAAGTTAAGTAGGAGCTGTTTCTTTCCGTGCTCTCTGTCTCAGCTATTTATTTTAAACTTAAAAAAAAATTAATTGAAGCAGAATTATTTCTCTCTTTTTAATACGATTTAAATAAATTAATTTAAATCACAAAAGCGAAGACGTAAAATGTTCAGAGTTTGCAATTTTAGCTTTTCATGAATAATTCATTACGGTGTGTTAACACGAACATTTTGCAACTTCCTACTCTCTCACAGATGGCAATTTCATAATTTATATTTTTTATTTATTTATTTTTGGACATTTTGTTCTCCCTTTGTGTCATTTTTCAACTTTTCTATGCTCAGAATGTTATACGCAATATCCATTCGAAGAAATTGTGAGAAAATTTTTTAAGTCAAAATATAAAAAAAATACATATGTTTTGAAATGTGTGTTTTGCGAAGTGGAATTTCATATATTCATGGGTCTAAAATATTTTTTTTCTTTTGAATTATGTGTTTTTATTTAATATTTTTTTCAGCGGGGGGGGGGGGGAATGGAAATGAAACTATGGTCAATTGATCGGACAGCCTCTGTATCAAACATTCCCCACCCACTTTCTTAAAAATACTATATTATGCAACAAAAAAGAAAATAAAAAAAATTAACACGTTGCACGTGCATTTGTTTTTGTATTCATTTGTTCAGCGATTTAGTACTTTTATAAACAATTATCATACGCTGTTTTTTAATTTGCAATTTGGCGCATAGACATAATTTATTTTTTTTACAAATTCTTACAAGCTATTATTTTTTTCCTAATTTTATTCTCGAGGAAATTATTAACTTTAAGTGATTATTTGCAATTATCTATAAAATTACTGACGCGAAAGAAACTTAAAGATATCTCATTCCTAACTCAGAATAAATGAGAGCTTCAAATGTCTTCAGTAGCTTATTTAACGGAATCTCTATAAATAACAAACACGAATGTCTAATTCAAATTCAAATATTAACCAATCTGAACATAAAGGATTCGAAAAAATAAAGAAATAAATTCCGGAACCAAATCAATTGGTCATTTTATAGAAATAAATCTTTCATAAAACTGTTTTTGAACATTTGACAACACTAGAGGAGAGAGTTTTGTTCATTACTTCCCAAATTTAGGTAAAGAAAAATTGTAATTTGGTACGTAATTTATTTGAGATAACGGATATATTTGTGTATGAATTAACCTTGAATGATAAGGAAAAGAACAAATTTCAATATGTAATAATCGAAATTTAATTTCAAAACATTCGAAAGAGCCAATTAATTCTTTTTGGATTAAATCCAGAGACGATGGTCCCATAATAGCCAAAAAAGCTTAGAAAATAATTTTATAATTGTCTGCATCTTATTTGTATGAGTTCGGATTTTCAGTTTCAAAAAATATAACCCCCTCCCGAAATTGAAACTTTTAAATGCAGATTACGAAATTACGAGTGGTATTATCATTTTTTCGACCAAATATAAACGAAAGTATCAAAAATAATCAATATCAAATTTCGCATTATGCATATGTATTCTTAAATTTATTTAATCAATAAAAACATTTTGTTGTCTTTGGCGAGCATGTTATTTAATTTAAAATTGAAAATTATTTCCATAAACTATTTTATATAGAGTATTGAGTTCGGTACCATTGGTCCCACGTACGAATCCATGGATGTTTGAAAATGTATAGTGCCTACGTGACATGGAGGTACTCTACATAGCCATCGAGCTGCAAGTACTCTTGTGAGGTTTTTGAAAGGGGAATAGAGATTGGAGGCCTCTGAACACCCTCAGGGTGTTCTTCCTCAAAATTGGGGTGGAATCGAGTAAAATCGCACTGTCACCTGCATGGTGTTCAAAGCTAAGGCAAACGACATGCATAAACACCCTAGCCCTTCTCTGTGATGAATTTCATGAACCTAGATTTGATGTTACTGTCAATCATGTGACATAAACAACAACGAAAGCTCCTTCTCAGATAAGAAGCAATCACAGAAAAGTAGGAGAAAACGAAGAAGGTTTAGGATTCCTGAATTAACTGAACGAATAATTTTGTTAGAAAAACAGCTGTTCTTGTGCTGTGCTATGTAATTCAACTAACATATAATGGACAGAACTGTGATACAGTTGTATATCGAACTACACGAATAACTAAATATATAGTTTCATTTGAGGTATCCAAATACGTTCGAAACTGTAATTTTGCAAAAGCATACAAATGAATATTTTTTTAAATATTTAGTGTCACGCCTAGAGGTCGTGATAATCCTACAAGGAAGGCACGGGTATATTGATAAGTCGAAAACAGATGATTATTAGGTGTGGATAATTTAGGGCTGCCGCTTAGTATTAAAACGAGTAACATAAAAAAATACAGTCAATTTGTACTTAGATCAGCTAAAAAATTTTTTTATTTTAGTTATTTTAGATTAAATAATTACAATTCGTGTAAAAAATAACGCAATTTTCCTTTCTACGTATATACATATGACAGATTCACAATATTGAGTGGGAAAGTAGAAATCGATTTTCCTTTCTATATATTGTGTTGGACTATATTTTTTTGTTTGTTAGTATTTATTCATTCATAAATCCCATTCTCAGAAATTAGTTCAACCCAAGTAGGATTCGAACCCACGACCTTTGGATTAGAAGCCCAACGCAACATCCATTGCGTAACATGGACACAACTTGCGATGTTTTTATATATGGTGTTGAACTATTATTTTTTGTTACTACTTATTTATTAATTAAAAAATTAGTGAATTTATATTTGAAAAACTGTGTTAATATCAAGTGTCATCAAGTCGGTTCCGAATGTATAGGCGAGTACCTTAATTATTTATTACCCTCCCCCCCCCTTATTTATGGTACATTTATTTAATGTATATCAATATAAACTTACACTTATTTAAACCGCATAAAGAAACAATGGCATATGTAGACAAATAGATTTTGGAGACTAGTTTAGAATTATCGTTAAGAGAACGACTGTAAGAGATAATATACTCGTATATATTTATGAAACTCATAAATGTGAATGTTCAGACAGAAATATATTCCCCTTTCTACACCAAAATAGTTGTTCGAATGCGATTTGGGATTAATCCGTAAACATGCTTACCGCACAGATATCACCTCGTTTTGCGGAAGATAAAATTTCATTCGCTGTTAGCTTCGTACGGAAGTAAACAGAAAATATCTTAAATATCATTTTGTCTTTGTTTTCAAGGCAATATACTGTCGTATTAGCAAGCTTTATTTATTAAGTTCCAATGGGCCGAAGTTAAAACCTCGCACAATACAGAGACTCTTGAAATTGCTTTTGCAATATTTCCAGGACATTAGCTTTGGCTTGAAAACAGTTTCTAATGATTTGTATTGACATGTTAAGGAAGCTCCTTGCATTTCCAATTGGATTGGAATTCTCTTTTGGGATGGATATTAATTCATGCATATTATAGTACTGATGGTTAACTATTTTAAATTGAACTACTAGATGCATAAACTTGCTATAAAGTCAATAACAACAGTTCACTAAGGCAATTTTCTGCTAAAGATAATGACTTCTTTGTACATTTGCAAAGAAATAATGGAAAGTTGTACTGTAATTCGTAATGTTTTTCTTACTATTTATCGGCATGTTACATTTTCAAGAACAATACATTTTGGTATACAAATAATAAGTATTATATCTGGAATTTGTAACAATTTATATTCATACGCAGTAAAGTATAAATTCCCATGAAGTTACTAGGTAAAATATAAATTAGTGAGATGACACCGGTAACTTTCTCTGAAGTGTTCAAAATTTATTTAAAAGTTAATGTACATTAAAATGCTTCTAACACACACACTTCCTTTCTTCTATCTCCCTCTCTATGTATATATATAACAACTAGCTGTAACCCGCCCGCTTCGCTGGGTATTTCATGATGTTTTATAAATTTTTACTGCTTATATATATGTATAAATTATTGATATCTAAGTCCTAGCATTAAGAATTCGATTGAATTGAAAAATATACTTATACCTGTAACTGTCACCTGTTGATAAAAAAAAAGGGCAGAACTCATCTAATTTGTATTTTCTAAAAATCTCTAAAATTGAAGCATAGAATGATGTTTGCTCTTTCGTAACTCAAAAACCAAGTGGATTCCCGCAAAACCAATTTTCGGTGGATCTCTACTCCGTAAATTGAACATGCAAGCCAAATTTCAAGTCTAAATCTAACAGAAAAAAAGCAAAAGTTTTACTATAAATATCCCCGTAATCCCGTTGAGAGCCGTTTTCCAAAATTACTGCTCTTAGCAGATTTCAATTCAACAAAAGAAAAATGCAAACCAAATTTCATTATTATAGTCCTTGTAGCTCGTAAAAAGTAATTTTTTTTTGTCAATACGTCCCAGTAACCCCCTGCAACCCCCCAGAACTCTTGATTTGCTTAAAATTTATTCTTAGTGGATCCCTATTCAACAAAAGAAACATGCTTAACAAATTTCAAGTATATGGGTCTAATAATTAAAAACAGGAATTTTTTTCTGTAACTCCTCTTGACCCCTCGCAAACATCTTTAGGGGTCAATTTTCATTTTACTCTTTGTTAGAGGAACTCTATTTCATGAAAGGAACATGCCTACCAATTTTCAAGCAGGATGATCAAGTAGTTTAAAAATGGAAATATTTATCGATTACGCCTCTTAATCTCCCGAAATTAAACTTAGTAGTTGATATTCGCAAAACCCATTTTGTAGCGGTTCTCTACTTTACGAAAGGAATCTGCTTATCAAATTTCAAGACTGTACGTCTAACAGTTTAAAAAGGGGGATAATTGTCTAAACCCAACTTGAGCCCACGCAACGCCACTTCTGGGTCTGTTTTCAAAAAACCCATTTTGTAGGGGAATTGCACTCTATGAAAGGAATATGCTTAGCAAAATTTGAAGACTGTGCGTCCAATTAATTAAAAATGCAAAAAATTATCAATAACGCCCCATGAACCCCCGCAACGCCACCTAGGGGTCGATTTTAACAAAACATATTTTGTAGTGTATTTCTATCCTATGAGAGGAATCTGCTTACCGAATTTCAAGACTGTGAGTCTAATGGTTTAAAAATAGAAATAATTATTTCTATCTGCCCTTAACCCGCTGCAACACCCCTTGGGGGTCAATTTTCTCCAAACACGTTTTGTAGCGGATATTTACTCCATGAAAGAAACATTTCTACCAATTTTCAAGCAGCTAGGTCAAGTAGTTTAAAAACGAAAATATTTATCTATTACGCCACTTAGAAGTCTGTTTTCACAAAACCTTCTTATAGCTGACTCTATTAAATAAATCTATTTATCAAATATAAAGACTGTGCGTCTAATAGTTTAAAAATGGAAATAATTAACTGTAATGCCCCTTAAGTCCCGCAACGCCACTTGGGGCAATTTTCACGAAACCTATTTTGTAGCGTATCTCTACCCTATGAGAGGAATCTGCTTACTAAGTTTCAAGATTGTACGTCTAATAACTTAAAAATCGGAATTTATAACGCCCCTTAAACCCCCACCCCCGCAACACCCCTTGGGGGTCAATTTCCCCCCAAACCTGTTTTGTAACGGATATTTACTCCATGAAAGAAACATTCCTACCAATTTTCAAGCAGGTAGGTCAAGTAGTTTAAAAACGAAAATATTTATCTATTACGCCACTTATACCCTGCAACGCCACTTAGAAGTCTGTTTTCACAAAACCCGTTTTGTAACTGATCATTATTCTACGAAAGGAATCTATATATCAAATTTAAAGACAGTGCGTCAAATAGTTTAAAAATGGAAATAATTATCTATAACGCCCCCTAAGTCCCTGCAACGCCACTTGGGGGTCGATTTTCAGCAAACTCATTTTGTAGCGGATCTCTACTCTCTGAAAGGAATCCACTTACTCAATTTCAAGATTGTACATCAAGTAGTTTAAACATGGAAACAATTATTATTAAAGCCCTTAACCCCCCGTAACGCCCATTGCGTTTCGAATTTCGGAAAATCCTTTCTTAACTGATGTCTACTCTATCAAAAGAACATGTCTACCAAATTTCAAGTCTGTAGGTTGAATAGTTCCAGAGATTTCGTGATTAGTCAGTCAGTCAGTGAGTCGCTTTTCTCCTTTATATATATAGATGATGAAACATTAAAGATGAATGAATTAGAAATGAGCAATGTAATAAGCAATCATAACCGTTTATTTATATGAGACATTTAACTTTGTACTTAAATACTTAGTATAAAAGAAAAAAAATATTTAGAAGTTAATGAGGGTTATATGTATAAAAAAAAATATGAAAATATGTCAAATTCCTCTTAATAACTTGACGGACCTAAAGAGAATGGAAGACTAATTCATTTATTGCTCTCTTCGTATTTTACAATAGCTTGAATTAAGAACAATGGTACGGATACTGATAAACCGGGACTTTTCAGATCTAACACATATCTTTGGTAATTATGTAGTTATCCGACAAACTTCTGAATGAAACATAAACAACTAACCATGGATTTGCAGGAAAAGCTGATTTTGTGCTGTAGATAGAGACCGCATAAGAAAAACGCACGGAAAATATTCGAAAATTCCATAAATACTTAAATATAACAAAGAAAAAAATAGTCAACATGCGTCAAAATTTTTTTTTATGTTTAGGAGAGAGAGAGCATTAAAAAAAACGCACTTAAAAATGAATAATTTAATTACGCAGGTAAACATTTGAAAAACATCTAATTTCTCATTGTTTGTATCGGGAAGTTTTCAAAATGCAAATACATAATTCACTACCACTCAGAAATCAAAAATGCGCTTCTTTTGTGATGATTAAGTTCAAAATCGTTTTCGTCACTTGGAGGTACAATTTCAATTGATTTATTTTTTGGCACAACAAAGTGAGTGATAAGATTTTACGACAATTGTTAGTCAGTCAATTGTTTGTAAACGTCACGATAACCAGATATGCATGATCAAAGCTCTTTTTGGAATTTCAAATACCTTTCGGAATTGGTATCAATTTCTAGAAAATGCTTTCCTTATTTATTAGCAGACAGTATCCCTCCATATATTTTATCCGCTCTCAAAGAATCCGGTTCTGCTTGCCCCTTTTCATAATCTATCAAATTATTGATAATGTAACTGCCATTGAAAATTTCATTTTCGATTAAGCACGTGCTGTTGGCGCGTTGAGAGATAGCAACTGAACGTGTATTGTTTTGAGTCTTTATAACAAATGGACAGAGCGTCTTAAAGTTTATATATGCGCATTGATAGATAACTTTACAGAGACACCAAATGCGTTGAAATTCATACACCACATAAAAAAAATGATCTCTGAAAATAAATCGCACAAAAATAAAATCACACAAAACAAATCACTCAAAAATAAAATTGCACAAAAAAAAGACTGCACAAAAATAGGTTCTACTGTATATTTGTAGAAAAATTAAGTCCATACCATTTCTTAATCGATAAAATCTAAAGGTACTTTATTTAAGAGAAAACATAATCACAGAGAGTGAGAGAGAGATATTTACGTCATACTATACAGCTGCCGAGAGCTATTGGTGACGAACCTCGTAATTTTAAACCATGATCAATTGACGAAGATTACACCTGAGCTGACACTCCCTCTCTTAACTTCTACACCCCACCAACGGGAAAACGTTTCAGCCTCGACATATTTAACATGAATCAGCCCCTTCTGCATGGCGGGTCATCAGCGGTACTAGGCTCAAAATTATGACGCTCCAGCCACGAGTCCGTCACCTTGACTACTAGGCTAGAAGCAGTAAGATCCGAAAAAAATAAATTTCAATCAGATTGTAAACGTGAACAATACATTGAAATTATTTCCAAAACGAATTTCAAATAAGAAGGGAAGCTGTAATTGTTGATCAACAGTATTTATTTTTCAGGCACCAGTGAGGTACAAAATGCTGGCCAAAGCAACGTAATAAACACAATATCATCCTAAACTGAACTGTGAACACTTTCTGCTTTTGCAAAAGTACCGACAAGGAGTGGTTCACCACGAATATTTCACGATTAATTTATCAAGAGTTACTCAAATAATGTGTATAGGAAAGTTTGCGAATGGGTTGTCTTGCAGATGGATACATACAGGGTGTCCCCGAATGCCGTGTACAAACTTGGAGGAGAGGAACAGAACATTGTGAAGAGCCATAATTACATAGGAAAGCATGCACGGAAAGGGATAGGTGACGAGTACGGGAGTTCGCAATGTCGACACATATGGTTTCCTCGTTTCAAACGTGGATAGCATGCGATGAACATAAATTGTTATACGAACGCCAATTCGGCGGGTATTCACTTCATCTACGGCGCAGCCATCGGGAATAGGCATGTTGCTGCTCGGTTGTATGGGGAAAGATATCCAACGAGGCGCAACCGAATTACCAATCGGTCGTTCGCGTGCATCAGAACCTGACGGAACATGAGTCTTTCAGAGCCAGGATTGACGACACGCCCATAAATTTTGAAATGGACCTGGTGGCACGGACGCACACTCCCGGTATTTTCGAACATGTCCTTCAATCCATGTTGCGTAGGTGTTGTGAGTGCATACAAACCAATGGCAGCGATTTCAAACACTCCTGCGATGGTTTAATGCCATTCTTTTAATTTATCATTGCCTTTTTTGTTTTTTTATAATATAGATTTTTACACTACATTATGTATGTATTGTAGCTTTATTGTCTTTGTGTCTCTTTATCTCTTTAGGTTACTTTTCCGACCAAGCTTTCCTATGTAATTATGGCTCTTTAGGATGTTCTCTACCTCCTTTCCAAATTTGTACACGGCATTCGGGGACATCTAGTATATTGAGATTAACACACTTCATAATTCTGAATTTAAATTTTTCAACACGCTTCATAATAAACTTAAGATTAGAAGTACAATACATCCCTTTTTGAATTAGTACATCAATGCACCCAAAAAGTGATCCCAACAGAGAAAATTGCTCAGTAAAAAAAAGGAAAACCTACTTTTTAAATGCCAAGACATTTTTAGAATCTAGATTTTATAGTAAGCCTTCATATATATATATATATATATATATAAATGTTATGTTGGTTTGTGTACGCTTCCATAACTCAAAAAGTTCTGCATGGATTTATCTGAAATTTTGACACAACCTTGCATTTGACTCCGGTCAGGTTCTTATGTACTTTTTATTTCGAAATGCAATCTAATTTTTTTTAAATTTAACTTTTAAGTGATTTTTTGATGTTATGACGTCATACGATGTCACGACTCGCACTGAATGCGAAAATTTAAGCTTTAAACATATTTTTTTTCCGATTATTACATATTTTTACTATACTTAAGTTTATTGGTTGTCCTATTTTTCAATTTCTTTGTTCTTTGATACGTAATTGGGATTAATTTTCGAATAAATCATTTTTTAAAAAATTATTCTTTCAACCACTCAAATTTTGTTTTGTAGTTTTGGCAACATTCCGATAGCTAACGCGCGATAAACAATTTTTAAGCTGTTGAAATACACAGGTTAGGTTTTCTGATATGAATTATTTTTTAACAAAATACTGATTACGGTTTGCTTGGTATAACTTATTAATTGACAGGGTTTTGAATTAGTAATTTTTTCTCTCTATTTTAAACATTCCGATAGCTAACGCGCGAATAAACAATTTTTTATGTCATTGAAATACACAGGCTACGTTTTCTGATATAAATTATTTTTAACAAAATACTGATTATACGGTTTGCTTGGTATTACTTATTAATTGACGGGGTTTTAAATTAGTAAGTTTTTTTCTCTATTTTAAACAATATTTTAAATTTCATTTGATGTTATTATTGAAATACAGGTTAGTTTTCCTGATATATAATTTCAGTCATCAAAATATTAAACCATACTTTTGTTTTCGATGACTTTTTAAAATTTAAATTTGTTTTTACATTCTTAGTAACTTCTTTCCATTAGTAATTTGTTAACGGAAAACTTGGAAGTTAGTACGGTTTGCTTGGTACTTGCTTATTATTGCAACAATCCACCAACATTCAAAATAACTCTCCAAGTTGGCAACCTGATCTCCTATGTGTTGTATGAGTTGAATTGGCAATCATGTGCTTCATTTCATATAATGTCACCAATAGGTTCAATTTGCTTTTGTCAGGGACGTAGCTACCGCTGTATCAGCCATACCAATGATACAAGGCCCCAAGTTACGGTGGCCCCAATCTGTGTTACTACAGTCTCACTAACACGGTTCTCATATCTGAAAATTGCCTCCCCCGCAAAGGAATTTTGATACAGGCTTACTCAGAGCTGTTTTGCAATTTTGTGTGTTTTTATTTTAACCTTTTTAAGTGTAGTCAATTGGCTTCAGTACACAAAATTGTCTTGCAGAAAATAGAACTTAGGTCATCATACTTGACACAAGCAAAAGCAGTGTTGGTAGTAATTACACATCAAAATGGCTCGAATACCTGTTGAGGAAGCAGGGGTTTGTAAGGTTGTAATTATTTTTGGTACTTATGTACTATCGCACAATCACCAGCGTTCAAATAACTCGCCATATTGGCAATCCCAATTTTGTATGCGCTGAATTGGAAATCATGTGCTTCATTTCTTATAATGTCACCAATAGGTTGCGATAATACATACGTACCTTTAATTAGACTGGCCGCAACACACCAATTTGGCGTGATTTCAAAAATCATGCCAAAAACAAATAGCGTACCAATATGAAATTAATATTGTGGATATTATTTTAGCCTTTTTTTTATCTTTCTCTCCAGTAATCCTTAATCAATTGAATATATTTTACAATATATATTTTGTGTTTGTATGAAACTATTTATATTGATTTAATCATATTGATTCTTCTTTTATCTATATATATAAAATGTTATTTTGGTTTGTGTAGCTTCCATAACTCAAAAAGTTCTGCATGGATTTATCTGAAATTTTGACACAACGTTGCATTTGACTCCGGTCAGGTTCTTATGTACTTTTTATTTCGAAATGCAATCTAAATTTTTTAAATTTAATTTTTAAGTGATTTTTTGATGTTATGACGTCATACGATGTCACGACTCGCTCTGAATGCGAAAATTTAAGCTTTAAACATATTTTTTTCCCAATTATTACATATTTTTATTATACTTAAGTTTATTGGTTGTCATATTTATCTATTTTCTTTTCTTTATACGTAATTGGGATTAATTTCAATAAATCATTTTTTTAAAATTATTCATTCAACAACTCAAATTTTGTTTTGTAGTTTTGGCAACATTCTGATAGCTAACGCCTGATAAACAATTTTTTAAATTTCATTTGGTGTTATTATTGAAATACAGGT
Organism: Trichonephila clavata; assembly: GCA_019973975.1. Taxonomy (NCBI): domain Eukaryota; kingdom Metazoa; phylum Arthropoda; class Arachnida; order Araneae; family Nephilidae; genus Trichonephila; species Trichonephila clavata. The sequence continues at coordinate 1,528 of BMAO01013235.1, read as the reverse complement.
TAGGTTTTCTGATATATATTATTTTTTAACAGAAATCAAATTACGGTTTGCTTGGTACTTACTTATTAATTTTGACGGGTTTTAAATTAGTAAGTTTTTTTCTCTATTTTAAACAATATTTTAAATTTCATTTGATGTTATTATTGAAATACAGGTTAGTTTTCCTGATATATAATTTCAGTCATCAAAATATTAAACCATACTTTTTTTTGATGACTTTTTAAAATTTAAATTTGTTATAACCTTCTTAGTAACTTCTTCCATTAGTAATTTGTTAACAGAATACTCGAAGTTATTACAGTTTGCTTGGTACTTATTATTGCAACAATCACCAACGTTCAAAATAACTCTCCAAGTTGGCAACCCTGATCTCCCATGTGTAGTATGAGTTGAATTGGCAATTATGTGCTTCATTTCATATAATGTCGCCAATAGGTTCCGTTTGCTTTTGTCAAGGACATAGCTACCGCTGTATCTTCCGTACCAATGATACAAGGCCTCCAAGTTACAGTGGCCCCAATCTGTTACTACAGTCTCACTAACACGGTGCTCATATCTGAAAACTGCCCCCCCCAAAGGAATTTTGATACAGGGCTTACTCAGAGCTGTTTTGCAATTTCGTATTTTTTATTTTAACCTTTTTAAGTGTAGTCAATCGGACTCAGTACACAAAATTGCCTTGCAGAAAATAGAACTTAGGTCATCATACTGGACACACACACAAGTAAAAGCAATGTTGGTAGTAATTACATATCAAAATGGCTCGAATACCTGTTGAGGAAGCAGGGGTTCGTAAGATTGTAATTATTTTTGGTACTTATGTACTATCGCAACAATCACCAGCGTTTAAATAACTCGCCAATTTGGCAACCCCAATTTCGCATGTGATATACACCTAAATTGGCAATCATGTGCTTCGTTTCATATGCTATTGCCAATAGGTAACAATAATATTTAAGTACTTATATTTTCACAAATTATGCTTTTGCATGATATTTAGTTCTTTTTATGTCAGTTAACGTTAGAGTTGTATTTAATTTTTCAATTTATTTTAATGCTTGGGATATGTATTTTAGAATTTATTTTATTAATATATATGCTAAATTTAATTTGGTACTTATGTATTATAGCACAATCGTCAGCGTTCAAGATAACTCGCCACTTTGGCAATCCCAATTTGTATGCGCTGAATTCGCAACCATGTGCTTCATTTCCTATAATGTCACCAATAGGTTGCGATAATACATAAGTACCTTTAATTAGACTGGCCGCAACACACCAATTTGGCGTGATTTCAAAATCATGCCAAAAACAAATAGCGTACCAATATGAAATTAATATTGTGGATATATTTTTTAGCCTTTTTTATAGACTATCCATTAAAAAATTATGCCCAATATAAGATTCACAATTGGCTGGATGGACCAGCTCTTTTCCCCCCATTTAACCAGACTGAGCCACAGCAACGCGTGGCAGGGTACAGCTAGTATATATATATATATATATATATATATATATATATATATAT